>VSMD01043095.1:0-123408 GCA_008750895.1 Mirza zaza
CACCATTTTACCATCATATTAAACTGCTTATTCACCAATATGTACTAAAACAAGTGGCAGTCCATTTTTTTTTCTGTATTATTCATACTGTCTCTGATTTTATGCCTTGAGATACATTTTAGTGGGGTTAAATCTTGTATAAGAACACTGGTACAATCAGTGCTCTCTTCCATGGCCATGGTATTGAATATATTAACCATGGGCAGTTTGCACAGGAATCCAGCACATCCAGCTAAAAAAAATTAACAGAGACCTTAATATTTTGAGTATTTTTGTCCAACTACTAATTATTGGCTTAATTTTTTTCTTACTGAGTTGATCAATTTTTGAACATAATTTTTTAAAATTGGCTGTGTTTGATGCTGAATTACTTCAGCTTTGCTGGAGACCACACACACAGCTGCTGCCCACACAACAGCCTCTTTGGGTCCTCGTCAACATGAGATTCTGATTGTCCCTATGTAATCTGTCCCTGTGTGTCATTGAAAGTGATATTACAATGAATCTGTCAGTAAAGCATTACTAGTATGTGAAAAAAATTCATGCCTACCTGGAGATTTTATATTTTTCAAATCATCTGTTTTCTTAATTAATCATAAATGTTGTCTGGTATTGATTAAATTTCCACAGAGAAAGAAAGAGATAGCACAAGATTTATTAGATGTCTGGAGTCACACAATAAAATCCAGGTCAACTAAAGACTCATAATATTAGCTAATATTTATGGAGTACTTATTATAAATCAGGAACTGACCAGGTAGATTCTTATAGGCATCATCTTGTTAAATTGTCTCTTCAGCCTGAAGAGGAGATACTATTTGGACACCCACCTTGCAGGAAATAGTGGCTTAGACCTATTACTCAGAATATATGATATTACTTAGAAATATTGGTGAGACACTAAGATTTAGTTTAATTAAATTACTTTCCCTAGATCAGATGTACATAGTGGAACCAGAATCTAAACCAAGTGTGCCTGGATTCAGACTATCAGCTCTTAAATCTCCTCTATGTATGGTTATGAGGATATTCCACATCCCACATTCTGCCTCAATAGCTCAGTGCTTCTCTCTGATGGATAATCAGTTATGATGATTATAAATCTTAGTTACTCCCTGCAAGAGATGAAGTAGAAGAATCATAAAGTAATGCAAGTAATCATAAAGTAATGTGATGCTGAAATGAATTCTGCCAAGGTAGGATGACATGCTATTTCCTCTGTGTGTTATATATGCTGCTCTTTCACTCTCCTTTGTGCACGTATTACACAATATGTATTTACTTTTCCAGATTAAGTTCAAAGTATCCAACAACTTCTTTGATGTTTTTCATAATTCCTCATTTCTTCCTTTTAGTAGAAATTGTTCCATTTCTATTGTGAACCCGTGTATGCATATATTACGAACTCCCTGTACATACATTGTGAACTCAAGGTACACAGGCCAATCTTGGCAATGATAACTCTTTATCACATGTCTTTGTTTATCTATCTATCTCTGCTTCTAGATAACATATTCCCAGAGGAAAATTACCATATTTCATTCATCTTTGTGTCTCCAGAACCTAGCACAGTGGTAAGTAATCATGTATTAATAATATATTGTTGTTTGCAGAATCAATTTTATCATTCTGTAAACCTCTAGTGGGAAAATAGACCCCACCAATGACATGAAGATCCTTTAGCTGTGAAACAGTGGGTTCAGTATTGTCACTGCTAATCTGACAGTCATGGTGCTTGAAAAATAGAAGACGTCAGTTTACATCTTGGATTTTTAATGAGTTTTTCTTATTTCATAAAGAATGCATGTCTGTTATTAAGAAGTTAGAAATATAGATAGGGAAGAGGAAAATATATGCTATCTGTAATTCCAGCCAGAGATAATTATGATGAACAGTTTTATGAGTGCCTTGTAAACTTCTCTATGTAAACATATTTATGCCTCATTCAGCATGTATGCTAATAAACCTGTTTCTAACATATCCTCCTGAAATCTAGAAACTGGAAAGCTAAAAAATGTGTCCCTTTCAATGTGGGTTCTGCATGTGGAGTTCGATTTCACATGAGATCCAGAAGATGGAAGAGAGTAAGGCAAGACTTTGGAGAATCTAAAGGCAGAAGTGTTAGAATCTTTGAAGACAGTAAAGGCAGTGGTTTTTGCGTCTGGCCCATGCAAACGTAGGTGTAGAGTGGAGAGCAGAGGCACAGTGGAGATCCTGCTAGAACAGTCCTGTGGTTTTAATGGAAGTTTCCTCCATGTGTGTTTTTTTTTTTGGGGGGGGAGGGTGTTGTAAGGCATCAGCATCTTGTTCCCTATATTCTTCAGCACCACCCCCCCGCCCCCACAAAAAACAATTCTGAAGTCTATTTATTTGTAATAGTAGTGTAGGCATAGGCAGAAAAGGAAGGTGGAGAGAGCCTGAGTGCAGCCATTTTGGCCAATGCCAGACTCTAGTCACCCTGAACTAATAAGTCGCCAGCAAGTTGCTGGCCCAGGACTACCCGAGTTTGAATGAATTACTAAACTGGATGCCTCATAGAGTGTGCATATGTTTCTATGACAGCAGTTTATGACTAACCTTTATGGCCTGACTACAAGACAATGCCGGTCACATGTGGCTATTTCTTAGCCAATGGGGTTTTTGAACATTTAAAAATGTTACCGTTGTCCCATAAAGGCTCCCCTCCTGCTTAGGAGGGGACTGCTATTCTGTCTATGGGGCAGTCCTCCTCCCCCATTTTCTTTTCTTACTTCAGTGAACTTGCTTTTGCTTTATTCTGTAGACTCATGCTTGAATTCTTTCCCGCATGAAGCCAAGAACCCACTTGGCAAGTTCAGGGGCTTCCCTCCTTTCTTTGGGAGGAAATAGGATCAATATGATAAACTGTAAAATGAAATCCTATTAAATTAGCAAGAGTGGATTGCATTGTTGCTAACTAAATATCTTGACAAATAGGATAATTATTAATATAAGGGGTTGCAGTTAACACACACTCAAAAAAATGAGGATCTCAGTTTGGTACTGGCCTAATTAAATTTGAAAATAGCGAGTATTCACTATTATTAGTTAATGCAACACTGGTCACTCATTACACAGAGTGGCAAAATAGTTATTTGGGATGGTCATTTGTAGTTTCCTGCAACGCAGTGTCTATTGAAAGCAGGCTCTGTCATGATGGCAGCTGAGTAACACCAGAATGAAGTGTACAGAATAGTCTGGTGAATCGTAAGTACACAGGAGAATTTTAAACATTTAAACTCCATGTAAATCACAAACTGGTTTTTAATTCTTGACTTAAGAAGTAGTCAGGGAACCAACTGTCCTAATAGTACATCATCTTTATAACTGTCCTAATAGTACATCATCTTTTATAGCTTCAGGGTTGATGAAACCTATAAAAATACCAAAAAGTTGATCTTTCAAATTATTGAAATATAATAGATTAAATTCTTAGCTTTTCTAGGCCTCTTACATGATAATTAGGGTATTGACTGGGAAAGAATGAGACTTTGAAAATTTGAACAAGCACGTTTGCAATGATTTGTATAACTTTGTATATATTAAACCTCCAAATTCCACTGAATTTTGCCAGCAGAAGCATCCCCTCCTCCCCTGGTGGGGCTGATTGCAGTAATTAACTCTTATATGACATCTACCAACTCCCATTGCCTCTAGGCCTAAATCTAGAGGCAGATTCCTGAATTTGTGGGGGTGAGGAGTAGAGGAATACTACGTCAGACAGAAGAAGACTTGCTCACCAAAATTCTGCAAGGTTTTGCTAATATGTGCCAACAAAAAGCCTGGAGGATTGAGGGACAGATTCTAAGGAAGGAAGAGTGGTGATTTTAGACTCAGTTTAATTTATGGATATGAATACTTTTGCCCAAAATTCTGGATTCAGTGTGCTAAGTTGTACAGCTAATGGTTCTGGTTGTTTGCTTTGTTGATTGGCTAAACTGTATTCAACTGCAGACTACACTAAGTGAAATCAAGACACCAGAATTCCTGTGATAATGTAAAAGAGAAATAGGCTTAAAGACACAGAATTTGTATAGTGAATCTATCGTTTGTGAGCCACTTACTCGTGCCTTATATCTCCCAAGAGATCCAAGAGAGCATGCTCTTCACTACGACCTTGGGAAATACATTGGTTAGCAGAGCACCAAGCTCTTTGAAAACTTGATGTACTCTGGATAAAGATAGGAGGCATTGCCATTGGATAGGCTCACTTATTACAATCAAAATGATGAGCTCTCCGGGTAGCACATTAACCACCTGAGGCACAATGAGATAGCAATTATTTGCAGCAGAGCTAAGGAGGAAAAGATGATAGCTTGACCATCAGGGATCTTCGGGTGGCACAGTGCTTATCATCAGATGAGTCGTATCCCCTGGAGCTGTGCCCCAAGGTGGTCTCATCCCTAGGAATGATAGATATGACTAAGTTGCTAAGACTCTAGTTCATCGTATGACCAAAAGAAATACAGTCATGTGTCGCTTAACGACAAGGTTATGTTCTGAGAAACATGTCCTTAGGCAATTTTGCCATAATGTAAATGTCATGTGATGTACTTACACAAACCTAGATGGCATCGCCCCTGTGCACCTGGGCTGTAAAGTAGGGCCTATTTTCCTAGGCTACAACCTGTACAGCATGTTATTGTACCAAATACTGTAGGCAATTGGAATACAATGATATCTGTGTAACTAAATATAGCAAAACATAGAGAAGGTACAGTAAAAATCTGGTATAAAAGATAAAAAATAGTACACCTGTATAGAGCACTTATCACGAATGGAGCTTGCAGGACTGGAAGTTGCTCTACATGAGTGAGTGGTAAGTGAATGTGAAGGCCTAGGACTTTACTGTATACTACTGTAGACTTTATGGACTCTGTACACTTAGGCTACACTAAATTTATAAAGAAATATTTCTCTTTGTTCAATAACAAATTTACCTTAGCTTACTACAAATTTTTTTACTTTATAAACTTTTCAATTATTTTTACCTTTTCACTTCTTAATGACACTAAGCTGAAAACACAAATGCATTGTATAGTTATGTGAAAATATTTTCTTTTTTCTATCCTTATTCCAAAGAACAGAAAACCTTTTTTTCCATTTTTTTTAATTTTTATTTATTTTTTATTTTCTAAATGTTTTTGCTAAAACACACACATTAGCCTAGGCCTATACAAGGTGAGGTCATCAATATCACTGTCTTCCACCTCCACATTTTGTCCCACTGGAAGATGCATAGAGCATGTCATTTCTTATGAAGTAATGCCTTCTTCTAGAATACCTCTTGAAGGACCCTCTTCAGGCTGTTTTACAATTAACTTTCTTTTTAATAAGTGGAAGGAGCACAGTCCAAAATAACAATAGAAAAAATAGTATAGTAAATACATAAACCAGTGACTTAGCCATTTATTATCATTATCAGATATGATGCACTGTACATAATGGTATGTGCTATACTTTTATATGACTGGACATGAGTAGGTTTTTTACATCAGCATCACCACAAACAAATGAATAATGAATTGTGCTATGGGGTCGGAATGTCTCACACACCATTAGCAATACAAATTTTTTAGCTCAATTATAATCCTATGGGACCACCTTTGTATATGCCATCTGTCATTGACTGAAACATACTTATGTGGTACACGATTGTAAACAAAACTCTGGTATGTTGAGCAAAGAGTCAAGCCTTCTCATCTAATTCCTATTTCTTTGTTCCTAAACAGTGGTCTAGGTCATCATAAGGACAACATGCCCTTTCTAAATTAAAAGAAAAGTTGTTACATTTCATACTTTCTAACCACTAAAAAAGGGCAATATTTGATAATCTTTCAATTTTGGAAACATTACACACCTCATGTGGATGTACTGTTCCCATTTGCTGAGTTGCCCATCTGGCTTACATGTTTGAGAGATTGTGAACTCCAATTCAGGCAGCTTTGCCATTTGGCTCCAAATGACTTAGTAGATCCAATGCTGCCTAAAACGTCTGTGGCTGACAAAGATGCTCTATAGAGCCTGTTACAAGGCTCTATAAGAGAAGAGAACTACAGTGATTTTGAGAAAAGATCTATGCCCTTTGGGGCAGGTAATAATTTTTTCTGTTGAGAAATAGCTTTTGACTTGCATTGGATCTTTGTAGAGAGTAAACACCTGACCATGTCAAAAAAAATATGTAGCTGTGCATCCTGAGCTATTCATCATAAATTGTTTTTGTTTGGTGGAAGAAACCATAAAGTCAGGTGTGCCCAGCAGCAATTCCATGATCAGGAGGAAGCTGAATATATAAGATCAAATACAGCAGATTCTTGGAAGTACAAGTAATTTGCTGAAATGGCTCTTGTCCCCAGTGTGCCTGCACCTAAGGTACTATCACGTTTCCTCAAGTCATCCCTATGCTGTTGTGAACAATTCCTAATAACCAACTCACTGACTAAGGAAAAATCGAGTTAAATAAGCTTCTGCATAATATGTTGAGCTGAAAGTGTAATGCTATGCTATTATTACAGCCTCATTTGTTTAAGGCTCTAAAGGACAGTTATGTAGGAAATGCTCCTAGTTGGTAAAACTAAAAGCAGTACATTTCATGGTCCCTTGTTCACGGAAAGAGCGAAGACCTGAGATGAGTCTACATCAATTTACAGGTAGTGGGTACATGAATTGGCTGGCCAAATGTAGGGAGGAGAAGTTCATGTTCTATAGAACATTGTTCATTCTTGCCACCTTGGCAGATTTGTTCATCAATACTTTTGAGTTACATCCATAGAAGAGAACATATTTTAATCTTATCTGTAAGAGGCTCCTCCCTTCCCTTCTCCTACAGCAGTAGCCCTGCAGAAAACACTTATATGGACATACATATTGTGATACTCTGAACTCTTTCCATTGGTTCATCCACATATTTCTTTTCCAAATCTTATTACCTAACTTCCAATCTTGTTTTCTTCTAAGACTGTGCTACCAGCCAATTCACGTCAACAAGACTGAGAATGAGCCCATTTTTCTTGTCAACAATAACCATTTCTAAGCCTGACATGGTATCCCATCCTTGAGTGAAGAGCCTGCCATGTGATAATAAGGTGAGAGCATAGAAAATGCAGATTGGCTTCTCCTTAGTCACATTCCTGTTAGTAATGGCTTTGGATTTACTGAGAAAAAGCAAACCATAAACAATGATGGAATGAACAAGCAGCCAATACACCGTACTCTGTCTCTCATTGCCAGAACTAAGCGGTGCTATGTCAGAACTAAATGGTCATGGCACCTTGCATTGTTACACAACTTTGACCTATTTATTAACACACAAAAAAATATGGTTTCTAGGACTCTAGGCTCTACTTATTAATTGTTCTTGGTGCCCAATAGAGTAATTCTTCCATTACATTAAATGTAGGACTGTCATATGACCATTTGGGGATCCTTATGTTACTAGATGGTCAGATTATGAGCTATGATTATCAATGGAAAATTGATGCTATATAATGAGGGCAAGAAGGAGCATTCTAGACCAGTAGAGATCACTCTAAGTACCTTCTAGTGTTCCCAAGCACAATGTAAAATGTTAATGTAAGACAAAGCAACCCCACATGGAAAACCCATCAAAGTTTCACAGCTTAGAAGAAATTCCCAACCCATTTTCCAAGACAATGTACCATTTTACAGTTCCACTAACAATGTTTGAGAGTTCCAGTTCCTCCATATCCTTATCAACAATTAGTATTCTCATTGTTGTTAATTTTAACCATTCTAGAGGGAGTATAGGGGTATATCATTGTGCTTTTAATTGATGATTACAATGTTGACCTCAATTTTATGTGCTTATTGGCCAAATACCTTAGGGCTGTAAGCTTCATTCATCCAACTAGGTGAAAAATCTCCACCGGTTAAGATATTTGTAAAGAAAAATTAAACATGAAATGCATAGTAGAGGAAAAGAGTTGTAAACACCAGTGGCATCATGACCAATTGCAGAACTGAGTTTCTTCTTGGCTCTGTATTTTTGAAGTATATTTGTGGTGGTTACATTTATTACTTAACCCATAAGTTGTAAAATACCAAGGCACGACTGTGATTCAGTTAAGGAAGAAATAACACCACCCACACTTGGATGTCATGACTGACAAGACTTTGTATCTCCCCTTTGGGGAACATACAGTGAGTGCAACTTTGTTTCTGTAAAGGATGATCCAATATGTTAAATGAGAACATATTGTGCTATTATTGTTGCTTGGAATTGTGCAGACAGAAAAGAACATGTATGGTTAAAGTATTTGTAAGGTTGAATTATGACAGATAAATCAGATCAGCTCACTCACCACTCATTCCCATCCTTGTTTAGATTGTGCCATATCTTGTTCCTTATCTTCCCATTCTTTGGAAACCAGAACACTTACATTTTTCGGTTCACAGTTTCTCAGTGAGGGATCTGCATATGATCTATGTTCCACTTAGCAGATTTTACTGCACAAATCTTAGAAGAGGAAAGTGAGCAACATGAGATGGCAGTGTCACATGGAGAAATCATATCTTCTTGCAACTATAGTGGTGGAGACACCTGGTTCTCTGGAATCTCTTTGATGGAGGTTCTACCCTAGCATCTTAAGTGCCAAGTAGCAAGTGGCAGCAGCAGCAGAACTTCTCCTAGAACTGTCATCTTACGTGTAGCTAGCTAGGTGATTCTCCTTCTGTTTTTTCCTGACTGCATGTCATGAAAGCCTGATTCCCTGACCTTCCTAAGCATTCAGCATGCAAATAAATATCCCTTAATAATGCCCTAGCTAGAGTTTTTCAGTTGTTTCTATTGTTTGAGTCATATTCATAGTATATGACCCATATTCATACCATAAATATGATCCAATTTTCTGATGCATTTTCCTCTTCTTAATGAGCATTGGGTTGGTTCCAATTCTTGGCTATTATGACTAAAGCTGCCACAAACATTTTTGTGTACAAGTCTTTTTATTGACAGAAGTTTTCATTTCTCTTTGCTAGGTGCCTACGAGTAGAATTACTGGGATATAGATTAGGCGAATGCTGTTTGTAATAATAAATCTTGACCAATAAAATATTTTTATATGAAAGTATTATTTTAAATTTGTAAATTTTATATTTGTGCTTAATAATGTCACAAACAGAATTATAGAATTAAATTATTTTTTGAAAAAAGTTGAGATGCAATTTTTATACAGTATACACAAACCTTAGCTGAACAGCCCCATGAGTTTTGTCAAATGCCTACATTTGTGTAACCCACATCCCTATTCAGATATACAATATTTCCATCAACTCAGCAAATTCCTTGATGCCCATTCATAGCAAATCCTCTCCTTCTAGAGGGTACCCCACTTTTTATTTCTGCTGAAATAGATTAGTTTTGCCTGTTCTAAAATTTCTCATAAATAGAATTATGCAGTAAGTACTCCTTTGTGTCTGTATTCTATCATTTATCATGATTTCAGATTCATCCATGTTATTGTTTTTATCAGTAAGTTATTCCGTTTTATTGCTAAGTTGTATGAATAGTGTGATTATGCCCCAATTTTTATTCATTTTCCTCTTGATGGACATTGGGTTGCTTCCAAGTCTTGACTATTATGCCTAAAGCTGCCATAAACATTTTTGTGTACAAGTGTTTTTATGGACATAAGTTTTCATTTTTCTTTGACAAGTGCCCAGGAGTAGAATTACTGGGACATAGATGAGATGAATTTCTTAGAAGAAATTCCAACCCATTTTCCAAGACAGTGTACTATTTTACAGTTTCACTAACAATGTTTGAGAGTTCCAGTTCCTCCATATCCTTATCAACAATTAGTATTCTCATTGTTGTTAATTTTAACCATTCTAGAGGGAGTATAGTGGTATATCATCATGCTTTTAATTGATGATTACAATGTTTACCTCATTTTTATGTGCTTATTGGTCATTTGTATATCTTCCTTTGAGAATAGTTTGTTCAATTATTTTGTGTCTTTTCAAGTTTGGTTGTTTGTAGGAGTCCGTTATATTCTGAATATAATAAGTCCTTTGCCAGATATACATATTGCAAATACTTTAGCTTAGGGAGATGCATATTCATTTTCTTTCCCATATGTTTTGATGAGGTGAAGATGTTAAATTTTATGAAGTTCAGCTTATAATTTTTTTCCTTTTATTCTTGCTATTTTCTGTGGCTTGCCTAAAAATTCTTTGCCTACCCCAAGGTCACAAGTACATTCTCCTGGTCTTTCCTAGCAGCTTAATGTTTTTAGCTTTTATGTTTATGTATATGATTCGAATTGCATTTATTTTTGTGTGAGATGTGATGTAGGAGTCAACATCTATTTTCTTCCACCTGGATAACCAGTAGTTGCAGCTCCCAACATTTGTGAACAGCTTTTCCTTTCCCATCAAATTACTTTAGCATCTTTGTGGTAAACCAAGTGATTATGTGTATGGGGGTGTATTTCTGACCTCTACTATTAATATTTTTCACTGATATTTTTATCTACACTTATGCCAACTTTATACTTTTTACATTACTATGGTTTTATAGTAAGTCTGGAAATTAGGTAATGTACATTATAAAATATTGCTCTTTTTCAAAATTGTCTTGTTCTTATAGTTCTTTTGCACTTACATATAATTTCTTAAAATCGTTTGTCTATTTCTACCAAAACCCTTACTAAGATTTTCATTGAATTTGCATTGAATTAATAGAACATTTTGAGGATACTGACATCTTAACACTATTGACTCTCCCAGTCTGTTATTATAAATAACTTGTTTACCCAGAAATATCTTGTACTTTTCAGATTAGAAGTCTTGTGCATCTGTCACTACATTTAAATATTTTATGTTTTTTTACTATTGAAAAATTATATTATTTTAAATTTTATTTTCCAATTATTCACTGGTAACAAAGAGAAATACAATTGGTTTTTGGATTTTGAATCCTGTGATGTTGCTACTTACTATTTCTTGTGGTTTTTTTACAGATTCCTTGAGATTTTCTACATAGAATATTATGTCAGCTGAGGGTAAAAGCAATTTTATTTTTCCCTTTACCTTCAAGGTTATTTTCTTGCCTTTCATAGGGTAGTATTTGAAGTACAATGTTGAAGAGAACTGATGAGATTAGATGTCCTTGCCTTCTTCCAGAATATAGGAGAAAGGGGTTAAAATTTTACCATTATTATCATGTTGGCTCAGAGTTTTTTGAAGATGTCAGTTATCACAGCAGTCCCCAACCTTTTTGGCACCAGGGACTGGTTTCATGGAAGACAATTTATCCACAAACAGGTGTGGAGAGGAGGGATGATTTCAGGATGATTCGAGGGCATTACGTTTATTGTGCAGTCAAACCTCTCTGCTGATGATAATCTGTATTTGCAGCCACTCCCTAGCACTAGCATCACCGCCTCAGCTCCACCTCAGATCATCAGGTATTAGATTCTCACAAGGAGCTGCAACTTACATCCCTCACATGCACAGTTTACAGTAGGGTTCACATTCCTATGAGAATCTAATGCCACCACTGCTGATCTGACAGGAAGTGGAGCTTATACAGTGATGCAAGCATGAGGAGCAGCTGTAAATACAGATGAAGCTTCCTTGCTTGCCAACTGCTCACCTCTTGCTGTGCAGCCAGTTCCTAACAGGCCACAGCCATGGACTGATATGAGTCTGCAGCCCAAGCGTTGGGGACTGCAGGTTTATCAATTTGAGGACATTGTCCCTATTTCTAGTTTGCCAACAGATTGCTATCATAAAATGTGTGTTTCAAACTTTGTCAGATTTTTTCTTGCATCTCTTAAGATGATCATAGGATTTTAGTTTGGTAAATTATACTAATTGATTTTTGGGTATTGAAACAATCTTACATTCTTGAAGTAAACTCCATTTGATCATGCTGTATTTTGCTTTTTACATATTGCTGATTTCGATGGCTAATATTCTATCTATAATATGTTCATGGGGAATGTTGGTATCTCATGAACATAAACATTCTTGCAACATCTTGTCAGGTTGATGCTGCCTTATTATTTTCTCGAGGAGTTTGGGGAAAGTCATTGTTACTTCCTCCCTCTGTGTTTAGTTAAATTCACCAATACAGCTATCTGGATATGGTGGTTTCTTTCTGAGAAGTTTTAAAATTATGAACTCAATTTCTATAACACATATAGGGCTATTCAAATTTCCTTTTTTCCCCTTGTATTAGTTTCATAGATGTGAGTCTCTCAAGAAATTAGCTCATTTAATTTAAATAATTAAATTTATTGTCAGTGTGTTTTTCATAATATTTTTATTATTTCTTAAATGTCTGTAATATTTGTAGTGATGTTCATAGTTATTGAAAGTAATAATTGTGTACTTCTTTTTTTTCCTTTATCAGTTCAGTGAGGTTATTAATTTTATTAAATCTTTCAAAGAAATAGCTTTGGATTTTTTGATTATTTCTACTTTTACTCATTTTCTATTTCATTGATTTCTACTCATCTTTATTTCTTCCTTCTTTCTACTTATTTTGAGTTTAATTTACTAATTTTTAAAAATTTCCTAAGGTGAATTAATTTTGAACCTTCTTTTTTTATATAAGCATTTAAACCTTTAGCAGTGCTTTAGCTGCATTGTCAATTTTTGAAACATGGTCTTTTCATTACTACTCAGTTTGAAGTATTTTCTAAATATCTCTGTGATATCCTCTTTGGTAAATTATTTACTTAGAAGTATGTTGCTTAATTGCCAAATATTTGAGAATTTGCCAGATATCTTCTTTATTTATTTATGATTTATTTCCATTTTGGTCAAAGAATATAATTCTTTGAAATTTGCTTAGACATTTTTAATAGCTCACCATATGATCTATCTTTATAAATGTTCCATGTACACTTGAAAATAACATGTATTTGGTAGTTTTGGGAACAGTGTGCCACATATACAAATGAGGTTAAGGTGGTTGATGGTATTGTTCAGTTCTTTTATATGCCTACTGATTTTTTTGGTCTAATTTTTCTACAAATTAGTAAGAGAGGAATGTTAAAACTACCAACTATGATTGTCAATATGTCTATTTTGAGCTTTGTTTTAGGTACATACACACCTTCAGGATCTTATATCTTTGTGATTGATTGACCTTTTCAGTCTTTTAAAATATAATATCTCTCTATCTCAATGGTCGTATTCACTGCCCTTAAGTCTACTTTGTCTGATATTGTCATAATTATTACAAATATGTTATGAGTAGTGTTTGTGTGGCGTTACTTTTTCTGAACTTTTACTTTTAGCCAATCTGTTTCTCATGTTTAAAACACATCTCTTGTAACAGCATATATAATCAAATTTTGCTTTTAATTCTATATTGTCAATTTCCGCCAATTAGTTAGCATGTTTACTACATTTATACTTAATGTAATTACCAGTGTATGGTTGAGTTTTAGGCTACCATTTTGCTATGTTTCCTGTTTGTCCCATCTGTTCTTTGCTCTTCTTTTTCTTTCTTGTCTTCATTTGGATAAATTAGTCCTATTTTAGCTTTTTAGTCATGTCTCTGATTTTTTTTGTTGGTGTTATTTATTATTGTCCTAGGGATTAAATATATATCCTTAATTTATCAGAGTCTGGAATAAACTAATGCTTTGAAAGTAAAATGTTCTACTACTTCATATGTAATATAAGATCCTTACAGAATATACTGCCTTTTACTCACTTGCCTTTCTTGGTTGATTGTCATAGATTTTACTTCTGCATTTGCTATAATCTCCACTTTCTATTGTTATTGATTTGCATTAAATAATAAAGTGGCTCTTAAATTAAGAGAAGAAAATAAAAAGACAGTCTGATATATTTATGTGCACATTTGCTATTTCTGAAGGTATTTCTTTTGTATTTATTTGAGTTTCCAGCTAGTTCATTTCCCTTTAGTCCAAACAACTTCCTTTGACATGTAATATGTGCTGGCTGGTGTTGGAGAAATCTTTCCACTTATGTTTGTTTGAAAATGTTTTTTATATCACCTTATTCTTGAATGGTATTAGGACAATAAACCTGGTATTTAGCATATGATAGGAATAGCATATAGCATAAGATAGGAATTGATATGGATGAAGAATTGGAAAGAATTATGGAAGAGGAACATTGCCCAGTCAAGAAGAAGTTGGGAAAAGTTTACAGCAAACGTGGTACCTAAACTAATATCTGAAAGATGAAAAGAGTTAGGTGATTGGTTTGTGAGAGAAGCAGAGAGGTCATTGAGAACTTTCAAAGAGAAATATAATTTACTTAAGCAAAATCCTCTAGTGCATTTTAATTGTTTCTCTTATTTCCCCTTTTTAATTTTAATTAATTGTTTACTTACAATTATCTTTGAACATTCCCTCTGTACATACTCACGTCCTTCACTCTTAATAAAACTACTATAATTAAACATTTGAAGTCAAAATTATGTACCTTTTTATCTGTTGATATATATTGATGGTGAAATTCCCCACAAGAATAATTTTATCAATTTGCATTCTCACCAGCAGCTATGAGAGTAATAAGCTTTAAATTCTTGGAGCTTACAACATAATTGTTGAAATCCCAGGTTCCTCTTTAGTCCTTTTTGTTTTTTCTCCATCATTTTTGGGGCCACCTGCTGATTCGTCAGTCTCAACTTTGAGGACAGTCCAGACCTCAGGTAGCAACTACCAGGACTCCTTCAGAGAACCCTTCTTGACCTCTGAGATAGCTGAGGCCAACTCCATCTTTTCAAGAGCTCTGGAGTACGTCATGTCACATATGTGCCTACAGTCTGCCCCATGTGCATACCTTGGTCCCTATCCTGATAAATTGTTTGGGATATCAGTTTCCTACAAAAATGAGACTCCTGACTTACTATTAAATGCCTGTGGATCCCACCCTTGTGTCTGGATCCATTCTCAAGATGCTGAGAAAACTCTCTGATACTAATTGTTTCGCTGTCACCTACCCTGAAATAAATGTCGCTGTGCTCTGTTTACTCACAGGGAGGCTCCCTACAGCCCATCCCCAAGTTAAAGGACTTGACTTACATCTACATTAAAAAAAAACAAACTTTTATATCATAAAAACCTTCATAACAATGTCCAAAATTCATTTTTGTAACCTCAATCATATCAGGTACATTCATGCATATTGAACACAAAATAAAAATGTTCAAAACAGAATAACCTTAATTTGAACACAGTTTAAAATTCTTTGTTGTAGTGAATTTACTTGCTGCAGGTGAGCTATCAGAAAAAGAAAGCCTCATTTACTGAAATTTTTGAACTTGCATTTTATAAAAACCTAAACTATCTATTCCATGCAAGAAAAAAATATCTTTCAATGGGAATAGATTCAAATGAGGTTATATTTGGCTTGATTTAAAATACTTTGTGAATAAAAGCATATATTTGCATTTCATTTTCTTGTCTTTATGGTACAACATTTATAACATTTAACCATAAACCAATGAAGACTTGTGCCTTTATTGGGTCTCTCCATCAACAAGGTTTTGTGTGGAATACAGCTACATATGCATGTGATATATATCTCATTAATTCTTAAGTTGTTCACAGAGAGGGTAAGCTGTACTTATAAAATTAGCTAACTCTATGCAGCATTATTATCATAAGGTTTAAATATCTTACTCTGATGTGCAGACATTGGTCCCAGTTTCCTTTTACTCTCATACTTACCTTGCCTCAGAGCCGTGCAGAAGACCTGAAAAGTAAGTAATCAAATAATAGAAAAAAACAATACATTTTATATTTTAGGGCTATCACCACTACACACACACACACACACACACACACCCCAACACACCTATAAGCAGGATCGTCATTAATTGTTCTGATCGCAGGCAAAAGACACAAAGTGTGTATTCACAGGATGGAAGCCTGCCAGCAATCCTCTGTCCCTGTCTGATGACAGTGCCAGACCAGAGGATATGGAGCAGAAATCTCAGATCAGGAGTTTGTTAGTTTTCTTGCTTGCTTGCCACCAATGGCCACCTGAAATGTGAGGTGGAAACCTGCATAAACTTCCCTGACTGAGGAGTGTGGAAATGTGTCCCACACTCCTGTCTATAGTCTCTCAAGTTTTGTCATATATCCTAACCGTTCCTTCAGATCCCATCTCAAGTGTTGCTTCCTCCATAAAAATCTTTTTCTGATCTCCAACAGCAAATATAAGGAATCTTCCTTCAAGCCCTTATTTCACTCTAAAGGTGCTTTACATAAATCGTAATGTAAAATCAGAATTGATGTGGAGGAGAAATTAGAAAGACTCATGGGGTTATATGGAAGAGACACATTGCCCAGAGGCAGGTGGCAAAGACTGACAGGGTAAGTGGTATCTAAACTAATATCCTCAAGTTGGAAAGAACGGGGCATCTACCTTAATTTCTAAATTGAGCACCTACTGTGCACTGTGCTGAGTACTTTCAATATTTTAACATGCTTTCTGTGCCTTATAATTTTCTTTTATTCAGGATAAAAGCTTAGGATTGCCCTCAACTTGTTTCTTCTCTATATCCATTTTACAAACCATCAGGAAATCTTGTTGACTCTTTGGGTAATATAAATTCCGATCACCTCCACAGCTACCATTCCAGACCAGACCACCATGTCCTCATGACTAACTCCTAATCCTCCTCCCTCTTTGCCATTGCCCACACTTCTGCTTCTCCCTACTTTTAGAACTGCATTAATGTTAATTGAGCACTTGCATGATACTATATGCATTATGAAGACCATATAAAAATATGTAGCAGTCCTGTCCTTGAAAAATATGTAGCATTCCTGTCACTATCACAGGATAGTGCTGTAAGGATGCATAATAGACTGGGAGTTAGGATTAAAGGTCTGACCTCAAATCTATGTTTGAATCTTTACCAATAACTAGCTGGGAGTAGATGACGTAGTTAATTATCCTCTTAGAATAGTGTACAAGAGTTCCCATCTCACAGGCTTATTGAAATGATTACATTATTTAATTTAGTCGATAGACAAATGTTTATTGAGTACCTATTGTATGCCAAAGACTATAATAGATGTTGTAACAGACTATCCTGTGACCTCTTTAAGGGTAGGAATGTATGTATTCCATGTATTTTTATGTGGTCTCCATAATGCACATAGTACCTTACACACAATAAGTGCTCAATTAACATTGATGTAATTGTGCTTGGCCAGCTTTTCTAAGAACAGTGGCCTTTTTTGCTCAGCAGGCTTCCTATATTGGCCCTTACAACAGTTGCCATAAGAATATATCATATAATACTAACCTAAAAGGGACCCTAGAAATGATATGAATAAACCAAAACCCAGAGGGATCCAATGGCCTGCCCAAAGCTATGCAGCTACTTAAATAAAAAGTGAGGACTAGGCCTAAGACTTTGCAATCATTAATCCTTTTGTAATTCTAATTTTCAAGTATGATTGTGTCTATGCAATCAGAGCACACATTTTTGAAGACAGAGATTGTATTGTCTCTTCTGTGTGCCTTGTAGTGGATGCATTACAATGCTAGGTACACCAAGGGTGTTCATTAAATCCTTTACGTCCAACAAGGCCCAAGCTAGACTGGTACAAACAGTTCAACCAATACAATTTACCTGGATGATCAAGCAGAGCTAATGAGGAGAAGTAAGAAATGAAATAGCCTCTCCAAAACAGCTAACAAGCAATCAATTCCAACTCTAAAATTATCATAGTTCCTGAGATGGATGGAGTTGGAAATTAAATAGAATTTGGAAGATTTTGAATCAATATTCTCCATGGTTTTCATTTTAATTTAAGGGGCAAAAAACAGCAAGACCTTGAGCAAGACAGATAGATTTGCTCCTTAATCAATTCTTTCCTTGTCCCAGTTGTAGAAACAAAACCATAAATTATACTAATTCATATTTTGGCTAAATGATGTTCAGGAGCATGGGTTGTTGGTGGCAGCCCAAGTAATCATGGATTCATCACTGTGCAAAGCCCAGAATCACTGCATTAGAACAATTCTCCCTTCCGGAGTATTGTCAAAAAACTGTGGCTCTCCTAAAGTCAAACTGAAAACCTATTAAATAATTTAAATTTTTCATTTGTGTTCAAATGAATTTTCCTCTATTCTGTCAGCAGCTTGAGAATAATAGCATCAATTCTCATAATTCATAAATGAGATATGGCCCAATATTATGTAAGTAATTTCAGCTTATTTTTTTCTTTCTAATGGTCAACTTTTAACTTCTATAAAATAAATAAATTCTAATAAATATACTTCGGGAATATGTTGTTCTCAAAGAGCTTTTTAATGATACCTATAGCCTTATGCAGACATTGTTTGTCTAATATAAAAATGTTACACAATTCTGTAGCATGAGCAAGTAAATCAAATTAAATCTAAAAGAGGGAACATAGGAAAAAAAGGCATTAAAAGAGAAGTTGAAAGAACTGGACTCCATCTCAACCCTACCAATCCTTTGAGTTGGAATACATTTTTGAGAGGGAGCCATTTTGCATGAATTAAAGTCATGAAGGAACTTCAAATGCCAAGACTTCTTGTGTCTAATTTAAACTAACATGAAAATTTGCACTTGTATCATACAGAGGTTCTATAAACTTCTTCCCATCATTCATTAATTTTTTAATATGTACATTATATGCAAACTCTGTATAAGACCCTGTGCAAAATTTGAAGGACCCATGGTGATAAACAAGACCAATTTAGGTCCCTCATCTTAGAGAGTGTGTTGGAATTCTCAGAGAAACAGAACCAATAGGAGATATATATATATATATATATATATATATATATACACACACACACACACACATATATATATATATACACTGTCATGTGCCACATACAACTTGTTAGTCAATGACACACCACATACACAGTGGTGGTCTCATAAGATCATAATATTGTATTTTTTTTTACTATACCTTCTTTGTGCTTAGATATGTTTAGAAGCATAATTATTTACCATTGTGTTACAATTGCCTGCAATATTCAGTACAGTCACATGCTATAGAAGTTTATAGCCTAGGGGCAGTAGACTTTGCCACATTGCCTCGGTGTGTAGTAGGCTATACCATCTAGGTTTGTGTAAGTATTCACATGATAACAAAATCACTGAATGATGCACTTTTCAGAACATATCTCCACCTTTAAGTGATGCATGATTGTATGTACATATATGTGCACATATATATATAGAAAGAGAGGGAAAGATTTTGATTGAGATTTATTTTAGGAAATTGGCTCACTTGATGTGAGACAAGATCAAAATCCACAGGGCAGGCTTGCAACTTGGTTAGGAATTCAGGTTTCAGTCTTGGGGTGAAAGTTCTTCTTCCTCTGGGAAACCTCAGTTTTGCTCTTAAGGCCTCTACATTGGTTGGATGCTGCCCATTCCTGCTATCAAGGGTAATCTCCTTTACTTAAAGTCAACTAGTTGTAGATGCCACCCACATCTGCAAAATACCTCCACAGCAACACTGAGGTTAGAGTTTGCTTAAATAACTAAGTTCTACAGCTTAACAAACTGTCACAGGGAGCTTACAGTTATTTGAGAGAGATAGACATTGAAGAGATAATTATGCAACCTTATATAAATCACACACTAGTATGAGAAGTACAGGGAAGTTAGGCTGGTTTAGGGCCAAAGTCTTCCCTGCAGAAAACTCATTCAAGCAAAGACCTAAGAGATAATCAGGAGTCGGCCAGACCATGAGAGGAACTGCATTCGGGCATTTTGTGCAACAGTCATGAGTTGAGAAGAGACCTGGCTTGAGAAATGAAAAAGAGGCCAGGGCAGCAGGAGTCTAATAAGTTTTGCACTTAAATGTCCTTAGTAGACAAAACAGATTTTTCAGGACAGAGGTAAAAACTTTGGTTTCCATTGGATCTAGGCACCTAGCTTAGACATGGTGAAGATGTCTGTGGGGGCAATACGATTCTTCTTACTCTATTGATCCCATGATTAAAGTCTTCTTTGTTCCTATTAGATGCAGCATAAAATCGTAGGTCTCTGAAGGTTTTTAGGATCAAGACCTGCCTAACTGCCTTGATAGCAACCCCAACCACGTTTCATCCTACTCCCATGCTCCCACACACTGTTAGTTCTCAAACTGACTACTGCTCGCCCACTCTCAGGACCTTTGAACTTGCTATTTCCTCTGCTGTCATCACCGTTTCCCAAGATTTCACACAGCAGCATTCTTCCAAGCTTTCAAATCTCAGCTCAAAAATCCCATTCCTCTCAAAGCAACTCATGGCTATATGAATCTTCCTTATTTGCTTGTTTCATTCCTTACTTTCCACCTCCACTCACTAGTGTGGAAGCTCCATCAGAGCAGAGACTTTGATATTAAGCATTTAATGCATATTTACTGAATATATGAATTTAATACTTTTGGTAAATAATCTTTGAGCTCCACTTTATTGATCTCTGGAATAGAATTATTAATGCATGTTTTGTCTGTCAACAGGACCACCAAGCTATTGGAAGGAACATGTACTTAACATATTGGTAAATTGCAAAAGGCTACAAAAGTGATTCTCCTTGACATGATCATAGACTAAACATTTTCTGGTTAACCTTGTAATTTTTGTGTGTGTTTTTATTTTTTGCTTGGCTTCTTTGTCAAGATATCCATGCCTTTAGTAGAGCACTAGGGTTAAAAAGGGGCTGTAACTGAAACAATATCCTGGACAAGCCATCACACGGCAATGCAAGAAGAAACAAAACTGCTATAAAATGGTCTGGTCGCATAGCAGCAGAAGCAATCTAGAATTATGCCCACTTTTAGTTGAAGAGAAACGTCTCAAGCCTACATGATAATGAGTGGGTAAGAAGAACACAAATATTAGAATAAGATGGAGACTGGTTCAAACCTTAACTACTTGCTCATTATTTGTAAAATGAATAAAGATGCTTAGCAAAAAACTAAAAAGGTTGTCATGAGGACTGAGATATATAAAAGCATGTATTCTAAGTCCATCCACATTGACAGATTGTACACGATCAATTTGTGTTACCCTAGATGTGTTACCCTAGTGGTTCCAGAAAGGAACCACTGAGTTGCAGGCACTGACATAATGAGGATTGAGTAATGATTTTCAGTCTCCAAATAAGAGCATTTCAGAAGCTCCCAGGCTCAGTAGCTTTCGGCAGTAGATCCAGAACTCAGGATTTATCTATATTTCTTGATGTTTTCATCCCAGTAGAGAAGGAACTGGCAAAGACAAATGTGGAGCCTGAGCTGAGAGTTGCCCAGCCAACAATGATAACATCCACTAGCTTTGAAAAGAAGCCTATACTTCCCATTTCTTGTAGATGTCAGAGCCTACATCTATGGCTGCTGTGACAAATGTCATGGCATTTTCCTTCTGATAAAAAGCTGATTCCTTAGTTCCCTCATCCTTATTTATTTGCTTTCTGCACTCCCCTTGTAATCTGCCTCTTAAGAAAAGTCTAGTATATATGCAAGACCATAAAACCAGGGCACCTGGAAAGACGGTGATGTGTTAACCTAGCTGCCTCAGGTTGTCAGCCCAGCCCCTCTTCCACCTGCTCTTGGGACTGGTTGATGTCTATCAAGAAGAGAGAAACCACTACCTTGGGATTCAGCAACAACTGTCTCATTGGTTTGAGTGGTTGGTTGGCTATTTATATACATAATTTCTGAGGTATTTATTTAAAAAATAAGGCAATGTTCCTTTTAGCAGAGAGGCAGGGCATTTTGTTAAATGTTTGAAATAACTGGGCAGGTCAGCTTCAATGAAATTGAGTTCAGTTGAGTGTTTTCTATACACTAGAACTGTTCTAGGAGTTGGGGATGCAACATAAAACATAGTTCCTGATTTTAGGTAACCTGGCCTATTAGAGATGATAGACCTCCAAAAGGGCAATTTCCTTATAGTGTGAATGGAGTGATGGAAGCAAAAAGGAAGGCATCTAACTCAGATTAGAGACTGGGGAGGGGAGTGTTGCGGATGGCTTCCTGGAGGAAGGAAGAAATCGAACATGGGATATCAAAACCCTTCTCAGCATACAATGTCTGAGGACACTGGGAAATCAGATTAGGAGACAACAGTGTAGGGCAGGGATAGTATCTGAGTCCCTGAGTCACATGGAGAAAAGCATGAGCTTAATCCAGATTCCCTTATATAAGAAGCAATTTCTCACAGGTTTTCCCATCTCTATTTTGATTTTGAGGACAGCATGATCAAAAGAAAGGATTGATAGAAAGTACACATAAGGTCAGATTACCCGAGATGGCAGAGTCAGCACTTAATGAAACCCAGCGCCTGTGGGAACAGGATGAGGGGACTTCGTAATAGACGTCAGCAGAATTGTCAAAAGCCTGGAACAAAATCTTGTTTCCAAGACTCAAAGAGTCAGAGAAAGTGCTCAAGGCCATGTGCCACCAATGATTCAAGCACTCACAGAAACTCTTTAAATCAGAATTTCTGACTCAGAAGATATAAACACAGGGGAAAAGTTTTGCAAGACTTTAGTCAAAGATAAATTGAATAGCAGGAAGGAGTCTTAGATATATTGCTAGGTTGACTATTCCTTCTTTCTTGCTTTAAATTAGCATTTTATTATATGTTATATTATTTCCTTTACCAGAATATACTTACTAGCATTTACCAGCTTGTTTCAATGAAAAATACTTTGTTTCAAAAAGTAAAGTGGTCATGGGAAGGTCTACCTGGAGAGACCCACCCTTTCAGAGACTCGAGGGATTCTTGATCAGCCCTGGGACCCTCTCATTGCAATTATTTTGATGCACAGAGGCAATGTCACCCGGGTGCTTTCAAGGCTGTGACGATAAACCAATTTCATCACAGCAAATTCCAGTGGGTATCTTAGGACTAAAGAAATAAAAACAGTATAAAATGTAGTGAGAGCAATTCTGTATATACACATACTCACATACATATACACATACGCACAAAAGTAATCAACCATCATCAGTCTTCTAGTCTTTCTGGTAAATAAAGAAAGATTTTTAGACTTGTTATATAATTGCCTACAGAATTTTAAGGAATAAAACTAATCAAATTTTACTACAAAGGGTCTTAATTTCCTCTTAGTTCCTCCTAGGCGATAAGTTATACTTTTTGTCTTATGTCTGCCCTATATTTCTCACATGCTTATGAGCCTCTTAGTAAAACAGCTTGATGTTCAACAATTGAATAAAACATAATTTGAGTGGGAATTCCTATTAACATCCAATATTCATTTACAGAATCTGTTTTCCATTATCTTGCCATTCCCCTCATGTACAGAGTTTATAATGTAGTACAAAATCTGCAATTATAAGCGTCCACGGTGAATACTACATTTGAAACTCAATAGGCTATTACTGTGAAAATTTGCATGCAGCAATCTAACCGACCAAGGTTTCTGATTGTCTTAAAAGTGTATAGAGAATATAATTTTAAAAATCTGATTTCACATTTTTTGAGACATATCCCTACACCTTCCCCTTTCACTTGTTTTCAGAAATGGCTTTGTGGTAAAGAGGGCAATTGTTTTTCAAGAAAAGAAGCCCATTACAAAGTCTTACATATTCAGAGCACCACAGTTTCACATACTTAGAGGTGAAAACAGCTCTTTGAGCTCTATCCCATTGAATAAAATATCCCTAATTAGAGTTAGACTATTTAAAATTCTGTAAAGAAAGTGCCTATTTTAGTATATTGGTAGAAGAAAACTTTTTTAAAGTGTTCAAACTTTGGATTTTAAGTGCTTGTTTCCACCAGAAAAATGAGTCAGAATGAAGATTAGTTTAGAATCAAAGGATAGAAACTCCACAGTCAAAAATAAGGCCTGGTCTACTTGGTACGCCTTCCAGAGCTTCCCACTGGCTAAGCCACAATGTTTCACTGCCCTCCGTGTAATGAGACTAAGGAGGCAGCCAAATGAACAATTTTCTCCTATAGAATTTATATAATATTTATCAAGAAATGTCAGCCTCAAAACGAGGCTCAAATTATCATGGTAGGTAAGCAAAGTTCTTGGGGCATTTCCGTGCACCAGAAAAAAACAAACCAAAACAAAACAAAAACCACAGTGATCTCACATATCCTGAAATCTCTACCTCTTTTATTTAAGTCAGCAAATGTATGTACTCTGTGCTAGACTCAGTAGAAAACGGAAGAATGAAACCTGGATTCATACTTCTTACCACCTCAGAGTCTGCCTACCTCCTTAAACTTTCTGTACTTTCAGAATAAAACTTGAAAAATTAGATAGATCCAACACACACACATGCACTCAACATACACACAGATCCATCTCTGTCTTCTTTCAGCCAGAGACAAATAGTTTCTATAGGATATTCTTTCTTGGCTTCTTTCTAGGAATTAGACACAGGCTTGAGATACTGATTGAAGGATTTGAATACATTCAATGAAACACTGACTAAAAGAAACTGAGGATTTGTTAAAAAGAGTATAAGATTATAAAAATCTCAATATTAGAGAGAATTTAAGAGTTAACCAATAACTGCATATTCAAATAAGATACAAGCCATGCCTTAGCCAAAATTAATCAGATCATCAGGATATTTAGAACTCCTAGGCAACTATAACAAAATATATCCATCAGCTACTAGTTAATTAAATAAAAATCAAATTAAAATACACTTTGCTGCCAGAAGGCTGGAATCCTTGGCAGTGATCAACTGTATTGATCAGGGTGCTTTTCATTAGGTCTTCCTGGAAAGGGATGATTACAGTTAGTTAATAGAGACAAAGTGTACAGACATGGGTGGATATTTGCGGTGAGGAGAAAGCATGTTGCCAGCACCTCATAACTATACCTGGGACAGTTTCTCTTAAATCTCTGAGATTTAAAATAGATTTAAGTTCCTCTGGGTTCTGATTACTCAAATCCCCTGCTTCTAATGGTTTCTGAATATCTACCTTGTACCAACTCCTCTGCCACTCATATCTTTTTAAATTTTCATCATTATGCTATGCCTTTGGCCCCCACCAAAAAAGGCTCAAATTCCTTCATTCTGCCAAAATAAACACTGCCACAGTGCTTCTGAATGTAGCAATTATTATACTAAAGTTGGAGATAGTAGAAGAAGTTAAAGCAAGGCATAGTGATGGTAAATATAAGTTTAAGTATTAGATTTTACTGCCCTAAAACTTCTTATCCATTCTCATAATGGAGAAAATTTTCATTGGTCATGTCCTTCTGTAGGATCCTGTCTCTTGCAGGTTTCTCAAGCTCCTCTCCTAATTCCCATATCTCTTCTCGTCTCCATCCCTGCCAAGACTCTATTCCCCCCATCTCCACCTTCTGTAGAACCATTGTAAATAACAACAAATTTCCTGAGACTTGGTTATATACGCATGACTTTCAGATGAATATGAAAAGCCACCAATATGGTGTTTGTCCTAACAAAAGAAAAATTATCCTTCCTAACAGGAAATTTACCTTTCTCCAAGGTCAAGAGACTCACATCACTGCCTTCTTTACAAAATAATATATTTTCCTTCTTTTAACTCATCTACCCATTTATTCTATAAATATTTATTCAATATCTACTTTGTAAACCACTATGGTAGGCTTTGGGAAATATGAATATTTATGTAAATAAATAACTGAATCAAATAATATCATATCAGTTTCTAAAAAAAAGATTTTTCCTTATATTTTCAATGGTTATGAATAGCTCAATAAATGGCTCGATTAATTTAGAGCCTTTTTATTTTGGATAATGACAAATTGAAACTGGTTATTTGAATTTAACTGGCCCATTTAAAAAATTTAATTAGCTGTTTGTAAATCTCTTAGAGTGCCAGGCACAGCTTTAACAAATCTGAAAAATATTATCCCATCATAACATATGCTCACGTCTGAGAGAAAACACAAACCTATTTCTTCAATTTATCACTTTCAGAACAATAAAGCTTTCTGGCCAAGTTCTTCTGTTTTATGGGGAACTTTATTATATATAGCCTCAATTCAAATGATTAAATTTTCAGATGTTTTGGTACTGGTTCCAAACAACCTTTACAGAGTAGGTACTTGTTGAAGAACCAATATAATATATGCAAAACCAATATAATATGTTACTTCCAAGAAATTAAATATGCAATACTCAACATGTATTTGTTGAAGTTGTAAGGATGGGCTTTTCTGTGTTTGTTCTGGTAAAGATATCATGTCAAATGTGCCCTTTATGATAATAACAACCCAAGTTACTTCTTTGGTGGAACAACATAACTCTCTCAGTTTAGCGTGTGTGTTAGTCATGACCCAAGTGAGGGAAATGTGGTAGGTTTTGTGTCAGCTGAGTCAGAACAGAGACCACAGCCTAGGAAAATTATACTTTGTCATAATGGTATCTGAACTGAAATTTCCAGGTGTCCGTGCTAAACAGAATGAGTCATTCTTTGGGCAGTGCATTCAGAAGGTCCTAAATACTCATTCCTAAGTGCAATGTAAAACCTACCTCATTTTCAGAAATGGTGAGTTCTTGTCATTCTATTATCTTCCATTTCTTTCTATCACATGTCAGGTTAATCTTCTCACAGAAGGTGCTCTCACTCGTAGAATGATTTATACATTGTTGTTCCAAAGAGCAGGAGAAAGAGAAGCATTTGAATGTAAAATTCTATTTTGGCAATGATTGCAAGAAGGAAAACGGTATGTCATAGCAAAAGGGAAGCCTAGGCTTAGGCCCCTTAGAGCCATGATGCTTTCTGACTTATTTTGCCTGATTGGCTTTCCCTCAAAATGAAATCAAGGGTAGTGTATCTCAGAGTTTAGCAGCCCTTCAAGTTCCAGCACACTTCATTCTTGGACTTTCGGAGTGGAGCTGGTTTTAGCAAATTGTGGTGCAGGTGAAATTTGGATTTATGTGGGTTCATGTCAGTGCTCCTAGTTTCTTCACCATCCCTTCCTCCCTGGAAGTCTATTTCCTAAAAGTCTTTAAGAACCACAGAAATCTAATGGCGGATTTTTCAGACACCCTGACATTTTAGATTGGGGACCTTCCAAGGACCAGACAAATCATATCTAGGAGAATACAGCTATTACTACAAGAAGAATGGCCACATTTGGAAGAGTCACAAAATGTTTTTGCAAGTATTTTTTTCTACTCCTTCCCTCTACCTCTTTTTTTTTTTCAATTTACATATCCTTCATTAGTGAATATTTAAGTTAATTATGGACATCTAAACTTTTTTTTTTTTTAGTGAGTGCCTTCCATGTGCCAGGTACAATGTTTTCTTCATATCATACCTCATTTAATGTCAGTGGACAACCCAACAAGGCAGGTGTTATAACTGTTTTATGAGTAAGGAAACTGAAGTTCAAAGAGATTGAGAAAAATTTGCTCAAGGAGCCAGGCAATGCTGTTCATAACTTAATCCCAAGTCTTTGGGATTCTAAAGCTAGGTTCTTTCCTGCACATCACTTCACCTCTGTTATAGGTTGAATTGTGTTTTGTGTTGAAATCCTAATACCCAGCACCTCAGAATGTGATCCTTTTTGGAAATAGGATCTTTTCTAAGGTAAAGTTAAAATGAGGTGATTGAGTGGGCCCTAATCCACTATTACTGGTGTCTTTATAGAAAAGGTTAATGTGAACACACATATACCCATAGAGGAAAGGTGATGTGAAGAGACACAGAGAGAAGACAGCCCTCTATACCCCAAGGCAAGAGACCTGGAATAGAGTCTTACCTCACAGCCCTCAGAAAGGACGAACCCTGCTGACACCTTGACTTTGAACTTCTAGCTTCTAGAACTGGGAGCAATAAACTTTTGTTGTTTGGACCACAAAGTTTGTGGCACTAGTACCAATAAAATAATACAGCATTTCATCCAGCTCCAAAGACCACTCATGACTGACGAGAAGGATAAGTGAGGTCCCATGTTATGATGAACATCACTGGAACTCAGATCTTTTTCTCTTCATACTTACATAGGACCCTTAAAATCAGATTTGGCATTTCTTATAACATATAACTCATTTTAATCTAACCAGTGCTTTTTGTATCCATAAACTTCTGCAATTCTTTCTTCCTTTTAAACCTGCTTCTTCCAATCATGTCTCCTCACATCTTATTTTGCTGTAGAGGAAGTCTCTAATGGCAAGACAGCAAATGTTATACTTATTTCAAAAGAAATTGAAATGCAGTGCTGCCCACTGAGTCAAATCCACTAAATAATCAAGACAATCTCCTAGCTCTCACATACTCCCAAACCGAAATCTTCCATTGTGCAGAGTTTTTATGCTCGAAACTCAAACACAGTTAATCAAATAGGAAGGTCCCACAAGAGTTAAATGTCTTTATCTTAATCATTATTCAACACTCAGATGCATCCTATTCCACTGGAATAATATCTATACAGTAGAGAAAGAGTGCTAAGAGCAGAAATCTAACCAAAGCCCTGCTATTCTATCCTAACATCCTCACTATAGATCACTATAGCAAATTCCATGACTGTAAAAACAATGCTCTCCCAAAAGGAATAGGACTTCCGTGAGAATTCATCCCAGAGTAGAATGGTAGGGCTTTGGTGGATTTCTGCTCTTAGCACTCTTTCTCTACACTGTGGCCTGTTGGGGGAGAGGGGAAAAAAACCTGGGTTTTTGAATGACACAGTCCTTAGTCTGAAACCACTTTTACCAATTTTTGGTTTGAGATCTTAGGCCTGTGATTCAATCTTCCTGAATTTCTGCAGCACACATTCCTTCCCTGAACTGTAAAATCAGCCTAGAACCTCTTTCCATTATATAAGAGAGGTTAAATATATGTTCAGTATCTAATTAGGTAGATAGATGACTGGTAGATAGATAGGTCTCCAATATGACTTTTCTTTTCCCACTTTCTTTCCTTCCTCAAATTTACATTTACCCTGCCCTCAAATGTCTATCTTCTAGACAATACAGATCTTGATCAATTAAGGTGCTTCCTGTGTTTTCTCTTGGTGAAGAGATGAAATAACAGTCCTGATGTTTAAGAGCAATGCAGATGAATTATTTGCTCCTAGGAGAGGCTGTCTCAGAAGAAATGGTAAGTGCAATATTCAATCTGAATTTTACCATAGTAAAATTAATAGTCAGAAACTATTAATCTAGCATGATTCATCTGCCCTCTATCCCCTCCCCATGTTTACTTATTGATTAAATGGAGAAAAAAACATCTATTGTGCTTGTACAACAAAAGAGAATCATGATAAATGCTGCTGTGTTAACAAGTTCCCCATAGTATCACACCAAACTGGGCATGAAAAATAAGAAATAAGAGAAGCTATCAGTTCAGGCCTTGAGATAAAATTCATTTGGGGTACTTCATTGTCTTTGGTCACCCTGCTGTGCTTTTTGGAAAGTCTATGGCATGATAATAAATTTGGCAATGCTACCACTAGCACAAGACAGGAATGTACAATCTATCCACCCTGGTAAGACTGATAGTTCTCAAAACCTGGTTTGGAATGCTATTTCAATAAAATAGGATGTGTTTGATTGTTGAATCAAGATTAAGGTAAAAAAACATTTAACTCCTGTGGGACCTTCCTATTTGATTAACTGTGTTTGAGTTTTGAGGCATAAAATCTCTGCAAAATAAAAGGTTTTGGTTTGGGAGCCTGCAAGAGTTAGATTGTCTTGATTATTTAGTGCAGGCATCCTCAAACTATGGCTCACAGGCCACATTTTGATGTTTTTGCCCATTTGTTTTTTTACTTCAAAATAAGATATGTGCAGTGTGCATAGGAATTTGTTCATAGTTTTTTTTTAAACTATAGTCCTACCCTACAATGGTCTGAGGGACAGTGAACTGGCCACCTGTTCAAAAAGTTTGAGGACCCCTGATTTAGTGAATTTGACTGAGTGGACAGCATTGCATTTCAACTTCTTTTGAAATAAGTATAACATTTGCTGTCTTGGCATCAGAGATTCAAACTTCAACCACTATGACCTTTACAAGAGGGTTGGGGTACAAAATAGTCAAATTTCACTTTTTTAAGATGTGTGTATTTCCAAAGTTAATTATCCCATCTCTACAGGGCCAGATGAATGAGAAGTAAGTGTCTCTCACAAACTGTCTTCCCTCCCCTGAACTTTCTTAAATTAAAGTTTGCTTAGAATAAAGAGACCTGCCTTGCTTAAAAATGCCTTTATTGAGGGAAAAAATGGAGAACATGAAAAGTCCACTATGGGGACCCATTTTCTACTGCCATCTCTTATTTGCTGTGGTGAGGCTACTAAAATCTTTTTAACCTAGTGCTATAAGTCTTCATTGAAGTGATGGGACCCGGTGGTGATATCACAAGGTTTAATGGGGGAGGAAAGAAAGTCTCTTCCACTCAGAGTTAAGCTTAGCCAGGTGCATCTCTCGCCACCTTGAGCCAGAACATCTTTTTAACCTCTGCTCTACTGCAGATCCCTGTGGGGACTCCTGTGGTCTCTAAGACAGTCCATTCCTTCAGCGCTCTTTTGCTCAGCCAAGGTTGTTCAATGCTTGGGCTTCCTGAGGTTCATGGTTTATGTCACACTCATGCATTTGATCATTTTTTGTTGAGCAATGTCTTCATCAGTTTAGGCTGCTGTAACAAAAAACCGTAGGCTGTGTAGCTTATTAACAACAGAAATTTATTTCTTAGACTTCAGAAACCTGGAGGTTTGAGATCACCGTGTCAGCATGGTAGAGTTCTGGTAAGGACTCTCTTCTGTGTTAAAGACTGCAACTTGTCACTGTGTGCTCATATGATGGGAAGAGAGTGAGAGAACTCTCTGGAATCCCCTTTATAAGGGTACTAAGCCCATTCATAAGGGCTCCACCCTCATGACCTAACTGCTTCTGGTCCCATCTCCTAAAACCATCACATTGGATGTTAGGATTTCAATATATGAATATTGGAGGGAGACAAATATTCAGTCCATTACAAGCATCAACCATAAGCAAAACTCTGCTATAGCTGTTGAAAATTATTCATGAACAAGATACAATCATTCTGCCCTCCTGGGGCAGAATGGATCTTACTTTATTCCCATGCATGCCATTCACCCCCAGGCAAATAATTTAGGGAGGGCTTTCAGCTTCATTCACATGCAAGGCTAGGATCAGCACCGCCACTCCCAGCTCTTAATAACCTAAGCCCAGGCATTGATTTAAAGCAGCAGCAAGTCTAGTTTTTTCCTTCTGCATAATGAGTTTCCCTCTAAAGATTTCTGGTGTCTTTTCTGTAAGCAAAATTTGTTAGTGACCAGACTGCATGGATTCAAATCCTAAGTCCATGCCTACCAGCATTTTTGACAAATTACTTAAATTCTCTGTGCCTCACCTTCATCAGCTATAAAATGGAGATAATAATAGTGCCTTGGCTGGATGTGATGGTTCACATCTGTAATTCCAGCACTTTGGGAGGCCAAAGTGGGAAGATAGCTTGACCAGGAGTTCAAGACCAGCCTGGTCAACATAGTGAGATCCCCATCTCTACCAAAAAAAAAGTGTGTATATTATATATAGATAGGTAGATAATGATATATATATATATATATATATGGAGATAGATGGATGGATAGATAGAGAGAGAGAGAGAGAGATAGATAGATTAGCCAGGCATGGTGGTATGTGCCTGTAGTTATAGCTACTTGGGAAGCTGATGGGGGAGGATCCTTTGAACTCAAGAGTTTGAGCTGACAGTAAGTTATGACCACTGACAGTGAGCTTTGATCATGCCCCCAAACTGTGTGTTCTAGATGTTCCCTAAAATTAGACTGATAAGGTCCACCACCTTCTAATTGTATTTGTTAACTTAACTTGGGCAACAGAGAGATACCCTGTCTCTAAAAACAATTAAATAAATTTTTAAAAATTTTAAAAATAATAATAGTTCCTACCTCACAGAGTTCTTATGACAATGTCTGTTCCATAGGAAGTTGGAACATGTGACTGTTGATTAAATAAAATAAAAAGTGAAGCTTTATTTGTTAGTCACTATGTGTTTGTCTTTCCTTTAAATATTTTACTGTATTAAATCACTTAATTTTCAAAGCACTTATGTGATAAATTCCCATATAAGAGATGAAAAACAGGCCTGGAAACTTTAAAGATCTTGCAAAGATCACAGAGTTGTTAGGTTCACAGGTGTTAGGTTGCCACCCCAGGATTCAAATGAAAGTATTCTGGATCCAGACAGAGTTTCTCAAAATGGATATTTGAGAGGAAAATGTTCAAAAACTTGACATATTTTTTTCTGGAGCTAACTGGGCTCTTATGCAAATTTTCCAGGCAGTCAAGATACAAACACAATTGTCGCTCCACTGGTGACTTCCAATTGGCAGTTTCTCTTATTAAACAAGGTTTTAGGCTCCCCTTCCTCAGACACTCTTTGGTAGGCAGAATTCTGTTATGGCCCCCAAAATTGTCCCACCCTAGTATACACACCTATATATTCCCTCTCTGTTCCATGATTATAATCAACACCTGTGAATATGATGGGCTGTCACTCCCATGACAATGTATGTTATATGGTAGAAAGGATTTTGCAGATGTAATTAAAATCCTCAATCAGTTGACTTTGAGCTAATCTATAAAAGAGATTATCCTTAGTGGATTTGGCTTAATCACCCAAGTTCTTAAAGGAGGTCCGAATTATGCAAAGTGAGAGGAATTCTCCTGCTAGCTATAGAGGAGTAAACTGCCACATTGTGGGGATGGCCACGTGGATAGGAACAGCAGACAGGCCCCAAAATCTGCAAATGGCCCTCAACTGACAGAAAAACAGTGGAAACCATACTCCTGCAACCACAAGGAACTAAGTTTTGCCAGCAAAAAGGGGGCTTGGAAGAGGACTCTCAGCACCAGATGAGAACACCATCCTGGCCTTCTGGGACACTGAGCAGAGAAATCAGGGGAGCCCTGCTCAGACTTCTGACCTGCAAAACTGTGACATAAGAAATGGACATCGTGATACTCTACTACTTTGTGGCAATTTGTTATGCAGCAATAAAAAACAAAAACATACCTCATTGTGTTATACATTCACATAAATAAGAGAAATTTAATGTGATGATTCAATTGTATTGGGGGATTTTTGAAGCTATACAGTAGCATAGATACCACCTGGTCCTGCTTCTTTACTATTTAAATAAAGAAACTAAAATCTAGATGGAAAAAGATCTTTACAAAGTCAACATGAGAATCCAGGTTACTCAACTCCTATTTCATTCTATCTCATGTCTAGTGTATTATAGAACATGCCATATGTAGGACTGAGATTTGGAGCCAGGAAGCTTTCATTTCTCCATTCATGGTCTCCTACATGGAACATGAACCCTTTGCCTGCCATATTGCTATGAGAGAGTTACAAAAGTGTTTATTTGGCCCAAAAAAGATATGGAGGAAGCCACATGGATGAATCAATGGGCTGACTCACTCAGTAAATTCCTGTGTTAAATGGTCCCATAAGTTTAAGCAACAGGATGGACAGGCAATAGTTAATTTTTCTATGTGACTCGGACTTAGATTATGTTCTGGAACACATGCAGCTAACATCCCAAGGCCATTTTTAGGTTCAGTACAGTGAGAGTTATAAAAGTTAGGGCACATCAGGCATGCTTTCTAACAGCTTAGCTTTCAAATAAAGATCAAAATCACCCCCAGCCCTCCATTTAATAGTAAGAGGCTCATACTGCAGTGGTTACTGGTGTAGGCTCTGAAGCCAGGGACCTGATTTGAAATCCCAGATCTACCACCTTCTAGGCGTATACCTTAACTTACCTGTCGTGGTTTTTCCCATCTGTAAGACTGAGAAAACGACCGAATCTTATTGGGTCTTATGTGTATTAACTGAGTTAAAGTGTGTTGTTGGAACAATGTCTGAAACAGGGTTAGCACTCACAAATGTTAGCCAGGATTTTTTATGTTTTGGCTCCTAAAAACTTTATTTGTAAAACAAATATGTAGGCACATCAAATTGTCTGGTGCTTCTGTTGTGATTTTGGCTTAGAAACTTAATCATGGTATATATGTATTGTCTTCAGTTGCCTTCCACTTTAAATGGAAAAAGAAATATAATTCTGCTTCACAAGTGCCAGTGTTACTTAATTAAAGAAAAAGAGACAACTGTCTTTGAAACAAGCAAGGCAGGGATTTCAGATGGCGCTCATAGGAGCTTGATAGACAATTTTATACTGATTTTTTTTAATATGTCATTTTCCTTATAAAAGAACATCAGTGCATTGTCCTACCCTTTATTAACATAGACTCACAAATAACTCAAGGGAAGTTAAGGGAAGATGATGCCAAGATGATACACAAAAATTGCTTATCATCTTCCCCAAAACTATGTATTCTAGAAGTTCTCTAAAATTAGACTGATAATATTCTCAACTTTCTAGAAACACAGATATCTACTTCTATGAACTAAATGAATATATAGTGGTTTATAAGCTGACAGTGTGTTCATGGAGCTACCAAGACCACCTGGGGAAATATTCAAAACATTCAACTGCCAAGATAGCACAAGCTTTGCTGTAAAGACTTACAAGTGCCCACTGGTGAAATATCAGCCAACACGGCAAAATAGTCTATTCAAATCTGAGCTCAACTATTGTGCCTAGGGTTTGATGGGTGACTGGGGTTTGATTTATGCCAAAGCATGGAAAATCAGTCTAAAGACACATGGACTGGGATGAAAAATGAGGAAAGAGGGTGCATTTCCCACGAGAAGGGATTTTGAAAAAAAAAAAAAATACCATAAATGGCTACTATGAAGGAGTTTATTAAATTCTAAGTTTAAAGTTTGAATGATGGTTTTAAATGGTCCTAAATCCTTTTGCATGTTGGAAATGGCCTGTGAACCCATTTCCGAATAGACATGTCCATTCTGCATCTGGGCCACAGTAAGACATGAAAGTCAGATGAGATTAAGTAATCAGAGAATATCACACACTGAGAACACTGGCTTTCTGCTATTATGGTGCGTAATTTCCTGCTCTGTGTGTAGCAAGTGACATAGAGTAAGTGGCACTGTGCTGTCGTCAAAGGAAATAATATCTACTTGGAACTTGGCCCGTCAATTTTCCAATGACATCCTGCCTTTTCTGAAATTGGGGCATGTATTGTCTACACAGAATGGGCTCATCAGTGACTCAGGTTTAGGATTAGCTTGAGTTATTTGTGAGTCTGTGTTAAGTTTTATGTGTGTGCTAATAGGCAGAACACACTGGCAATGTTTCAGTCTTAATTCAACTGTTGCCAAATTTCTGGCTATGACTCAAAGAGACTTCTCTGGGTTTGGAAGGTACCGTAGTTAAAAGTAGATTCCAAGACCCAGTCAAAATTACTCCCAGCCCCCATTTTATATTAAGAGGTTCATATTGCAGTGGTTACTGGCACATGAGCTGATGAGATAGTTAAGAAATACTACGAGAGAAATCAGGAAGATATTTAAATCTGGGTTATCAAAATATTAGATGCTATCTCAACATTTCTTTGTCAAGAACAAGTGGTTTTGCCAATCATGGAGCCTCAGTTTTAGTTAGCATGATGCAAATTTTATGATACAAATCTTATGTACTCCGAACTTACACAAACAGCTCAGATCCATATGTTAGAGCTAAACTCAAAACTAGACATTTCTAATCTTTGGCCTTGTAGCATTTATTTTTTAGAAAAATATGGCCTCCATATAAGGGTTCTTGTAAGGAAGCTGCTTGCTATGAAATTATAAGTATCAGTTTGTGGGAAGTAATTCCTGACAGAAAAAAATTAAAACCTTGCCCACAGGCTGAAGGAAATGTCTTCAGGGTCTGAATGATCTGGCAAAACCTGAAGGAATACTGGAAACATTCTGACCAAGCAGCATCAAAATGAGCCTTCTCCATCTTACATCTCAGAGTTTCAGAACTATTATTATTTCACATTAAAATTTAAGGTCCATGTAGATAGAGACATTGACTGTCTTGTTCACTGATAATATCCCTTGTGTTTAAAATAGGGCGTGGCATACAGTAAATACTCAATGAACAATGAACTTTACCTTGTACTGGACACCTTTAAAGGCAATTTACATGTATAACTCACTTCATCCTTTCAAGCACCCAATCTGTATATACTAGTCCTATTCTCATTTTACAGGCATGGAAACTGAAGCACAGACAGTTCAGTAATGTTTCCAATATAATGCAGCTGAAAAGAGTAAAAAAGCCAGGATTCCAATCCAACCTTGCTGGCCCCAGAGCTTTCCCGCTAACTGTTGCCTTCTGATTGAATAAACAAGAGAAAAAGGACTCGTTGAAAAAAGTGAAGCATTGAAAATAATTCTATGTAGAATCTAGACAAATTATCTAAGTTATTTCAACCTTCCCTATAAAATGGATTAAGCCAGGCTGAAAGCACTGATGTTTATCAACAGTGTTATCGAAATCACTCCAGTGCTCTAACGGCACTCTTACTCCTGACAGCGAGTGAAATACTTAATTTCCTACCGTGGCACATTGCTTCTCATGGATTCTTACTCACATGCTGCAGGATAGAAATGATACTGAACCCAGGAACCAGGAAATAGTGATAATTACCATTTATTAAATACCTAATTTGTGCAGGCCCTGGACTAGACACTGTTGCTACACTGCCTTATTTAATTTTCCCAACAATTCTGTGGGATACATATTCTGCCCCATTTGAAGGCAAATGAAATTAATAAATTTCATCACGTGGTTGAGAAGGGATTTGAGCCCAAGTCTACTTGACTTCACAGACCATGATCTCTCAATGGGATTTTTCAGCTCAAGTCCCACCTCTCCCTTTTACCAGCAGTGTGATATTTTATTAAGTCTCTTGGCAGCTCCCTGGCATAAGCTTGGCCATCTATTACCATGTCTATAATAATAATAATAATAATAATAGTATTTTATTATCCAGCCTATCCAGCCCTTCTCAAGGTTGTTGTAAGAAAAATGTATGTAAAATGATCATATTAGTCACATTAAAAGTTTATGGTGTCTCTTCCACTCCACAGACCCCATCCCACATATTCCAAAAGGTAAAACTAATACAAATTACAAAGCCCCAAATCTAAATAGAATCTGCAATTAAAATGAAATTTTTGTTGATTTTCTTATTGAAAATTGTAAGTTTATTAAAGCTGGATTTTGCTTATTTTCTCAGGCCCCACCTGTCTTAGTCAGCTCATGCTACTATAACAAAATACCACAGACTAGTGGCTTACACAACAGGCATTTATTTTTCACAGTTCTGGAGGCTAGGAAGTCCAAGATCAAGCTCGAGAAGATTCAGTCTTAACGAGGGCTCCCTTCCTGGCTTATAGCTGCTGCCTTCTTGCTGTTTTCACGTAGCCCTGGCAGAGAGAGGAAGCACTGGTGTCTCTTCCTCATTTGGTAAGTGTGCTAATCCCATCATGGGGACCCCACTCTCATCTAAACTAATCACCTCTCCAAGGCTCCACCTCTGAATACCATCACATCAGGGGCCAGGGCTTCAACATATGAATTCAGTGAGGGTTGGGGGGAAGGACAAACATTCAATCCATGACACCACCTTTACTGATGTTCTGAGCTCAGGCCTAATTAGCCTATTTGATAATCCCACATTTGGAGATGTTGTTATAAAATATGAAGTACTATGTAAAATAAAGGATTATCATTGGTGTGGTTGTTAATATTACTCTATTATAGTTGATTTGTCTTCCCAACTAGCTCTTAACTTCTCAGGAGCTTCTCACTATTATGTCCTTCTCTCCTTGTGCAAAGTCGGTGCTTGGACATCCCCTACCCAGGGAAGCTGTCCCTCACTCACAGGAAACTGGATTAGGCATCTCCTTCACACTCCCACAGTAGTCTATCCTTATCCCTGTCATAGTCCTTTCCAGCTCGGTGTAAGCAATAGAAAGGAAGAATGTCCCCTGTAAATTCACTCCCTAAGTTTGACCAAAGAATTGCATCCAATTCAGTATTCTGGAACCCAGAAAAGGAAAAGAAATTGAAGGGAAAAAAATCTCCTGCATACATTTCCCTTTCTCCATCCAGTTGGCCAGCCAGCACTCCTGTGATAATGACCTTCATAGGAGATTTGTGGACCTCCCCTCTGGGGAATGCATTCAAAAAAGGAACTCCACAGGCAGTGTTTGTTTAGCAGTCTGGCTACCCAGAATTCATGTAGAAATCAATGACAGACAAGTACACCTTAGCACATCTTAATGGGATGAAATCTCACTCAAAAAGCTAAATGAGCAAAGAGGCAATTTAATTTTCAGTGTGGAAGACTAGGCTGAGACAGAACAGTGGCAGGAAAAACTCCTGATGTGCTCTAAGACTGATCTTGACTAAATGGGAGATCTATTGTTTTCAAACAGCTACAAACATGGGAAGAGGAAAAACCATTAGCGAGACCTGCCAATGACCCCATCTGATGCCAAGTCCTTGTCAGGAGGAGAATGTGAAATTATAGTGACACAAAGGGAAAAGACAGAAGGTCATGTTTATGTAGACCCCTTCCCTAGGAGCTTTCCTAACACAGAGTGGGAAGGAGGGAAAGAGACACAGGCAGTAAAAAGGAGCAATACACAGGAATTGGATAATGGGACCTTCTGGCATCTCTATCTATTGACATGATGCATCCATGAGAATGTACAAACCTAAAGGTCCCCAGGGTGTGCAAGAGAAGGAAGAAAAAAATAGGATGAGGCATTTTAGGGCATATAAAATGTAAATTCTGCCAACTTACTGTTATTTTTACCATAATTCTAAGAGTTTAGGGATACAACTAGTTTTAAAGAAAAAAATCAGTGCCCTTCTTGTCCATTCTTATTCTCACTTCTTAATCTCCAGAGTCACCATTTTCAACTCTTCAGATTCAACCTTCCAATATTTGCCACCTGTATTAGTCATGGGTCTTCAGAGAGACAGAACCAATGGATATTTATTATGGGCATTGGCTCACACAATTGTAGAGACCAAGAATCCCATCATATACCATCTGGGGTATAAGCAGAGGGGCTGGCCACCACTGCTATAAATCCTGGAGTCTAAATGCCTGAGACCAGGAGTTCTAATGTCCAAAGGCTGGAGAAAGGAGGAAAGAATCCACCCTTCCTCTGCCTTTTTGTTGTATCTGGGCCCTCAACGGGTTGGATGATGCCCACCTGCACTTGAGGAGGTTGGATCTTCTTTATTAAGTCTCTTTAGTAAAGGACTCAAATGCTAATATCATCTGGAAACATTCTCACAGACATAGCCAAAAATTATCAGCTATCTGGGCATCCCTTAACCCAGTTTCATTGACACATAAAATTAACCATCACCCCATCTAATTTCAAAGTCATATATCTGTTTTGCTATTTCTTGATTGAATACTTAGAGACATTATCTCTTTTTCTTCTACTAAAGTAGGCAGGGGCTTCTTTTTTTTTTCTCAGTGGTCTCTGTGCTTGTTTTTACTGCATCCTTAAACTCCGCCAGAGCCACAAAACACACCCTAATAAGGTCAAACACATCAAGTACTTTATCCACTTTTTCCTTGGGGACATCTCTCATGGAGCCCGATTCACCTGCTTCAGTGTGGACTGGGGTCCCTGCATGGCAGGAGAATAGCCGTCTCCTCTTTTTCACCACTTCCTGCTCCAGGGGCTCTCTGTGCTCTGCCCCATGTGCTGAGCAAGAGGCCATGGGAAACGAATCCATCGAGATCTTGCATTTCTGAAAATGTTGCTATTCTACCCTCAGACTTGGTTTACTGTTTGGCTGAGAACCTAATTTCAATTAGAATTCCTTTTCCTCAGGACTGAGAAGCATTTCTCTATTGTCTTCTAATTGCCAGTGTGGCCATTGAGAAGTTTGATTCTATTCTAATTCTTGATCATATGTGACCTGCTGTTATTATTATTATTATTTATTTATTTTGGTCTGGAAGCTTTTAGAATTTTGTCTTTAGTGTTAATGTTTTGCATTTTCTTGATGATAGGTCTTGGTCTTTTTTTTACTTATTCTGTTAGGCATGAAATCGGTCCTTTTAATCTGGAAAAGTATGCCTTTAATTAAGGGAAATGATTTGTTCTCTGAGGTATTGATTGGGAAATGTTTTTACAAACTCTAGATTTGACTGACAATCTTTTCATAATGTAATCACAGAAGTGACATTCCATCTAATGGCCCTATTCAATTTGTTAGAGGCCAGTCAGTAAATCCATCCCACACTCAAGGGGAGGGGATTACACAAGCATGTGTGTATGAAGAGGGGGTCAGTGGGGCATCGTAGAGGCAGCTGACCACATGTTGCTTAAAAGCAGACAAAACAGACAAGAGGGGCTAGGGGTGGCGGCTCACGCCTATAATCCTAGCACACTGGAAAGCCGAGGCGGGAGAATCCATTTGAGCTCAGGAGTTTGAGACAAGCCTGAGCAAGAGTGAGACCCCATGTCTACTAAAAAAATAGAAAGAAATTAGCTGGACAACTAAAAATATATAGAAAAAATTAGCCGAGCAAGGTGGCACTTGCCTATAGTCCCAGTTATTCGGGAGACTGAGGCAGAAGGATCGCTTGAGCCCAGGAGTTTGAAGTTGCTTTGAGCTAGGCTGATGCCACGGCACTCTAGCCAGGGAAACAGAGTGAGACTCTGGCTAAAAACAAACAAACAAAAACCAGACAAGAGTCATGATCTCTTCACTTCTCTGCTTACCAGAAAGTAACTATCTTACCTGGTAGCAATATGGGGACTCAAATCTGATGTAAAGGATTTTCCTGAGCGTCTCCTATAAGAAGGTGAAATTTTGTTGAGAAAAATTTTGACTTCTTTTTCCATTTAGAAAAGAACATTTTTACCAGGAACTAAAGAGTCAAAAAATGTATAAATACTATGAAAATCCATATAGTTTATGTTGCTATGAAAGAAGCATTTTTTTCCCCAGAATAACAGCTACAATAATTCTAGGAGATGACCTTAGCCTACTAAGGGTATTAATAAAAAAAAAAAGCCACTAATAGCAAAATTAAGGTAAAAAGTAGGGCAATTAATCATTCAATTAATTTGAACAGAATATTCATTTGTCTTCATAATTAAGGTATGTAAGGATAAAAGATAACTTCTACAAAATAATACAAACCAATGAATTAAAATTTCTCTTCGCTTTACCAACAGAAGCATTCATTTTAAAAGCAATTACTCAAATTCAAATGCAGTAACCTCATTTCTCTAGGAAAAGCCCTAAATCCCAGAAAATTAACAGTGGGGTGTTTGAGGCTGCTTCCATAACTCTAGTGCTTCCAGTGGGGAGAAAAATCAGGTAAATTGTTATGTACTTAACACAATCTGGCTGGTTAATTGAGTTTTTCTCACTTTTTTGAATTGATTGTTGCGACTACAGCATAACTAGCTTTCTTCTCCATGTTTCCTGTATGACAGACTAATTATTAAAAGTCCCCAAACTCCAGGCACAATGTATTTTGAGGCTTTGGATTCAAATGGATAATTGAACAGCTGTTCTCACCACCAGCTGTGTGCGTGTGTGTATGTGTGTGTTTTATAAATGTGCTGCACTTTATATTAGTCTTCTCACAAAAAACATTGTAAGTTGGCATTGATTGTTACGTGCAATATGTGAGCTATTTTGAGCTTAGTCAAAGGTGAGCAAATGTGACATTTATTTAAGTGAGTTATAAATTGGTTGGGCATTGTGTGACACTTTCTCTCTCAGTGCCAATAGACCAGTTCCCATTATCAAATTCCACTCAAACTCAAATCTGAAAAACTGACCACACCTGAAAGCAGTTATAGGGTGTGAGGGATGTCAACCGTGCTAGTAAATTCAGCTTTTCTGTGTTCTGATAGAGTACCTCATTATTCATTGGTGTATTTTCAAACCAAGGTTAAAATATTATTTCAAAATATATGAGTTAAAGATATATTTGAAATTATTTAAAAGGATAAAATTTTTATGTTTAAAAAATAGGCATTGTTCAAGCTCCTGTTATGTATTTAGTACTATACTAGGAAAAATGGGAAAGAGAAGAGTGATAGAAGTTATAACCCAAAAATTCCTGTTGAGACACAACACATGCCAGATAATTCCACAATAAAATAAGCCATTCAATATCTGTTCCCCTCCCCTACATATTCCTTTGAACTATGAAACATTGGAATCATAATTTATATTCTATTTGGTGAATCACCAGTACCTAACACAGTATCGGGAACTTAATGGGTGCTTAAAAGATGGCTAAAGAATTGAAAACTAACTTAACAAGTGAAATAATTAGCAAATCTATAAATAAACCAGATGCATGGTAGAGTGCTATGGAAGTTAAATGGAGGAAGATAGTCCTATAGGCTAGTGAGACAGAGAAACTGTTCATGTATGGGGCAGTAGGGTATACCCAAGTCTTGGAGAATGTTAGTTGGCAAGAAAGAAGAGAGGATGACATTAATGGCATTAATAACATAAGCTGAGTCATTTTCCTGAGAAAATGTCCTTCACTATCTTGCCCAGTCATGAAGTCCTAGCCTTTCACCATTTCATGATCTAATCCCTTCCTTTATAATAAACAAAAAGAGGCAGTGGCATCTAATGGTTAAGAGCATGGAATCGGGAGCCAACTTGCTTGGGCTGGGTTAAAATCCTGCTTTTTTATTTCCTAGCTATGCAAGTGTAACCAACTTACTTAATTTCTTTCTCTCTCAATTTTGTCATCTGTATTCTGTGACTACTAACAGAATTTACCTAACAAGTTGTTGTGAGGATTAAATGGCAAAGCATATGAAAGGGTTTACAGCAGCACTTAACAAGCAGTGAGTATTGAACAGGCATTGGCTATTTTGGGCAGAGAAGGCCAGCTCTCCACCAAAATCTGTGCACCTCCTTCCATACGATGGTGTTGTGACTAAAAGCGGGTGTGAACTGACAGACAGCAGTTTCCAACCTTCATGCTTCTCAGTGTGGCCTGGTGACTAGTCCTCACATGTGAGCAGAAATGATGTGTAGACTCTTCCAGGACAGGGCATGAGAAAAGCAGATGTATCTTCTCCAGGCTCTCTTTTGTTTCTTCTCCCAGCTGATTGGGCCCAGCCATAAAACAAGTGATCAAACTATGTAATTCATTAAGTAATTAAAATATTCATTATGCAATGAGGCCTAGAATAATTTACCACTGAGAAGCACTGGTGGAAAAAACACCCTGGCATTATAATTACAGAAAATTTTCAGAGTTTTCATCAGGATTACCTTCCATTGGAAACACCCAGCAGAGTAAAGCTTAGCTGTCTCTTGGCTTGGCTTTCCTCCTGACCAAGTTGGGACACAAAAACCATTGTTTGTTTGTGTGTGAGGGAAGTCTTGAAGTCCACATACCTAGAGAAACTCCTCAGTGATCGTCATTTCAAGACAACAAACATCATGGATCTTTTTGATAAGATGGGAACTTGCTTTAAAAAGATGGTATTCACCAAAACTTGGATTTGCCTTGACCAAAGCACCTAGTTTTAAAGCATCCTCCAAAATAGTTTATCACATTGCTATGCAAAAAAAGTCTCATTTGCCTGGTAAGATCTTAAAGAATCCACGTACATTAGTATGCTACAGCTACCATAATATAATACCACAGACTGGGTGGCTTTAACAACAGAAATTTAATATCTCACCATTTTGGAAACTGGGAATCCAAAATTAAGGAGTCAGCAGGGTTGGTGTTTTTCTGAGGGCTCATGCCTTTGCTCGCAGATGGCCATCTTCTCCGTATCTTCACATGGTCATCCCTCAGCCAAATGTCTGTGTCCTAATCTTCTTTTTTTATAGGATACAAGTTATGTTGGATTAGGAATCACTCTAATTTTAATTTAATTTTCTATTTCCTATTTAAAGACCCTATCTCCAAATACAGTCACATTCCAAGGTACTAGGAATTAGGATTTCGACATATGAATTTGGGGATTACCAGGACACAGTTCACCCCATAATACCAAGTGACCTAGAAATAGCCAAATCCAAAAAATTGAAGGACTGCCTCTATCAATAATATTATCCTCTCCAAAATTGCTGGTGCCCTTTCTAATCTGTTTCAGATAGTAATGCACCTTATCATTTTCCTTCAATATTAACTAGATAGAACTATCATTATCTCTCAATTATGTCAGTATTTAAATTTATTTTCTAGCTAACATATCTATGAAAAAAAATGCCTTTCAAAGCCTCTTTTGGAAACTGTGGATGCAACTGATAATCTCAAAAGAGTGAATTTTATTTTCCAGGCAAAACCTTTGCACAAATATTCTTGGTACTCTCTACAGATGTTGTACTGTCACATTTGACAACATTAATTTTTCTCCTGCTTTAATGAATAAAGTTGTACATGTCATGAGGTTTCTTTGTTTTGTTCTGAAATCACAGAAAGCCAACAGTCCTAGAAGTGTTATCTACAGCCTTGAAAGTGTGTTCTTTCATCTGAGTAAGGTTTTGAATAACAGCCTCTTCAGATGGTTTTCGTTAGGAGAGGAAGCAGGATACAAAGATGTCTTCTGCACAGATGTTGCTTGACTTACAAGAGGATTAGTCTTGAAGGGCTTGATTGAAATTTGGGCAGAAGCTGCATAATTTTATGAGGAATATAAATCATATTCTCAGATCAGTCTGAAGAGGTAGAGCAAATTAAGTCTTGCCTCAGTTGGCAGCTATCTGGGCACTTAGAAATGAGATAAATCATTTAATTGGAACATCTACAGCCACATTTATGGATCCTGCTGCTGAACAACTGTGTACACCATTGGCCAACTTGTCACATTGGAAGAGATTAGAATCAGAAATTGGTGAAAACTTTCCAATGCTAGAGGAAGCATTTTGGCAGTCTGAAGTTGAAAATGATAAAATCTAGTCAATTTTTCAGAATCTACAGGCACTCAGAAATACTATAAATGTCTGCTGAAAATTACTTCTGCTGTGATGGAAAAAGAACTCATAATTCTTTTCTTGCAAACATAACTAGAATCAATGAAAAAACTTCTAGAAAAATAATTTCATTGATTCGAGGGCAAAGGAAATGGAATCATGAATTCAACACCCTAATAGAAGAATCTTGAAAATATTTCATGAGACAAAATAGCTTCCTATAACAAAAAGTATGATGAAAATGAACTTTCAGTTTACCTTTTAGGTCTTTGTAAGTCAGGGTTTTCTGCACTTATTCCTACTCCTATGAAAATCAAAATCAAATGAATATAAAATTTGATGTGCATATTGTTACTTCAAAAAATACTCTATGATCTTAACACCTCATTAAAACCAAACTAAATGAAACTGATACTAGCACAGTTAATTAAATAGAGCTCTTTCAACTTTTTCCCCGCAGACAGTTGGCATAATTTTTATGGCAGCACAATTCACTATTGCAAGGACATGGAAACAACCCAAGTGCCCGTCAGTTCATGTGTGGATAATTAAAATGTGGTATATGTTCACAATATAATGGAATATTACTCAATTCTAAGGAACAACAGTGAGCTAGCACCGCTTATACTATCTTGAATTAAGCTTAAGCCCATTATTCAACATGAGGCGACACAAGATCAGGAAAATGGGCTCCGCATGTACTTGCCATCAAATTGGTACTGACTGATTAAAACTATGGTGCTCAAATGGTGGTAGTGCTCACCAGGGATTGGGGGCGGGGGTGCAGGGGTAGACCCACATCTTAGAGAGGTGGTGAGCATTGCGGAGGGAAAGGGCATACCTCTAACCCTTCCTAGGAAGAGGCAAGGATATAAAATGTAACCAAAATGTACAAAAAAAAAAAAATCATGCATCGGGTGTCGGGCAGGTGGGAGGGGGAGGAGGGATGGGTGTATACTTATATAATGAGTGCCATGCGCACCACTTGGAGGATGGACGCTGGACGCACTAGAAGCTCTGACTGGGGTGGGGAGGGGCAAGGGCAATATATGTAACCTTAACAATATTTGTATCCCATAATATGATGAAATAAAAAAAAATAGTTTAAAAAAATGAAAGAGAAAAAATATAAGTTGTAAAAAATTTTATTTCTATTCTTCATTATGAAACAAAATCCCAATCAATTACATTCATTGCTCTATAAGTTTACATTGGGGAGCAGAACTGGGCCATCATGAGACAGGTGGATGTGGCCATGTGGACTTCAGGGTAATATGGGCCAGTGGCTGTTACATGTCTCCCATTTCCCCCTTTTGGAATTAGAGCGCTTCCTGCATTTATCCTATCACTGTGTCAGCACTGTTTATTTGATGTGTCAGGGGTTTCTTTAGTTCGCTAGGTTTTTAAAATCAAGAAAAACTGTGACCAAAGAACCAAACCCAAGACTCCTCATCCACATTTGAACCTGATTTAGGTGATGAGGTCCTCAACCTGGAGCCTTAGACTCACACCCCAGTCTTAGTGGAAAAGACTTTGGGAGATTTTGGGGGGGGGAGGCAGAGGGCATATTTTGCAAATGAAAAAATAAAACCAATTTGTGGCCAGAGGGAATAATAGGGTGATTTTTAAAGCATGCCAAAACTTATTGACCTTCTCATAGAGAGGAACCGTGCCTCATTCTCTTAGGACATTCACTCTGGTGGAAGCCAGCTACCATGCACAATGCTTGAAAGTGCCTATAAAGGCCTATGGTAGGCATTCTGTAGCACAGCCCAGCTGAGTTCCCAGCCAATAGCCAAGAATAGTTACAAGTTATGTGAGCTGCCTTGGAAGTCTAGTCCTATTAAACACTTTGGGACCAGCATCAACTATAGACGATAGCCACAGATGAACGTGCACAGCGACAGGCGTGATATGAAGACGCACAGCCGAGCGTCAACTTTAGCCGACAGCCATGATATGGCTTTTCTAATTTTTCATTTACCAAAATAAAATTGTGAACATTTAAAAATAACGTAATGAAAACATATATGTATATGTTACCTATTCTGACTTACATTATAATTAAATTTGCCTGTAAAGTAAAACAAGCTTTCAGTGCTTTCAAGCTTTCCTCACCACACAAGAGCAAAATGGATCCGTCATCAATGCACAGCACAAACTGTCTTGCAGACTGTGAGTGCCAGCTGTGGGCAGGGTTTTGCAGCTGGTGAGTGCTATATTAAAGTGGTTAAACATTTTAATACCTGACATCTGACTTCAACTGCAGGAAGAACTCCAAATAAAAACAGCCCAGTTAAGCCCTTCCCAAATTCTCCACTCACAAAACCACACATAAAATAAAATGATTATTCTAAGCCACTTAGTTTCTGGATAATTTTAAACAAAGTATTAGAAACTTGAATAGCAAACAACAGAAATAGACTCTATCTAATTTAAAAAGAAAGACAAACATATTAGATCAATAAATGTGGCTCATAGTGTCGAATGGGCAGAACTAGGGCATATCATTGGCGGTCGGTATCAGAATCTACTCAACAGTCTGGTTGAAGTCCTCCAACTGGAATGAATGATTACCAAAATAAACGAAGAAATAAAAATTTTCCCCCATTTTTTTGCCTCACTCAACTACAGATGTAAAGTCTCCAGTTGGCCTGGTTTGGGCCACTGTCAGCAATTTGGGCAGGGAAAGACACAGTATTTTGATTCATATTCCCAATGTCTCAGTTACCTGTTGTCATTATAATGCTGTATGATGAACAATGCTGGCATACAGCAATAAGCAGTTATCACACATGCATCTAAGGTTTGCTCATGGTCAGCTCTACTAACCTCAGCTGAAATCACTCGTATATCTAGGTGTCAGCTGGTTTCTGCATCATCTACGACAGCCTCAGCTTTATGTACCATGGCTCTATGTGCCACTCATCTCCCATCAGGCTGGCCCAGCCACGTTCTTATACTAAAACCACAGACTCCTGGGGCGTGGTGGGATTCCCAAAGTTTCTTGAGGCTGAGGGCCAGAACTGGCACATCTTCATTCTTGAGGGCAAACTCGGAATCAAGAGGCGGGGAAAATTTGCTCCATTGCTTCTGTGAGAGCGGCTGCTACGTCACAAGGCAAAGGCATAAACACGGGAAGGGTAAGATGCTGAGACCATCAACACCATTTCCCACCCTCACCAGGGCTGCATACACGAGGGGAAGGAACTTACCAAAAAGAATTCAAATTACCAAAAAGCAGACTTAAGTTAATTTTGAGAAGCCAATTATGACAATAAAGTAAATTTACTCAATATATTTTGCATATGCACGAGTATGTTTTTCAGTAAGGGGTCTAAAGTTTTCACTGGAATCAGTCCTAGACTTAGAAAATTGCATTTCATACTGGCCTCAATTCCAGAGGCTCCATAGCAGAAATCTGTGGTGTGAAGACCAGCGCCATGGACGTGCATGCTGACAGAAAATAGCGGCCATGGAAAGCCAGCCTCCACCTCACTCCTACCTTCCAAATCTTAGGTGAGTGCATCATATCAGTAAATTATATTGAGAATGCTAGCTGCAAAGGAGTCTAGAAAATATCAGGCTCTTCTTTGACCTTTCTAACCTCTGCAGCAGACCAAGGTACACAACCCACACAGTCACCATCCTCTTTATAGCAGATTTTCCCAAGGGAAGTGGATGAAATGGAGCCCTGTATCCCTCAGGGTAGAGATCATAGAAGCTGTGAAGGCAAGGGAAGGGTGAAATTTCCTAGGAGGAGAGGATGGCTTTCTGTAGATCCATATGGAACATCCTATAAAACAAACATCATCTTGGAAAGAAGAACTAGAACACACATTTAAATCTTGATCCATCTCAGAAACATCAAGCGTATTTAACACACTAAAATACTAGTACTATCCTCAAAGATGTTGGTGAAAAATTAATGAGATGCTGTATATGAAAGCAATTATTGAAATAACGACAAAGCCATTAAATTCCATTAAGAACCAATCTGAATCTCCAAGGGCAGGGTATGTGACCAGTTCTATGATACATGCATGATGCTTGGCCCAGAAATAGATGTCAATGCATGGTACAGATTGTACCAATCAGAAGGTACCATGCCAATGTGAATGACAATGTATGGAAATCTGGGGACTGAGGATTAGGGAGAATAGAACGAGAAAGGAATTATTTTTTTAAAAAATGTAACAGGAGACGTCTACTTTGCCTCTGTGGAAAACTCGACTTCATCTTAACTGGACAAACATTTGAAAATATTCAGTAGTCCTTTCAAAGAGGATTTCTAAAGAAACACTATATTATTGGCTTTTAAGATGAAATCACTATTCAAATACTTAGGCTGCTTATTTATTTCTATGTATTCACTTTTAATTTCATAAGTTTCTGAACCTCATCTTCATGAACGACAACCATAGTGACTAGAATTACCAGGGCAAACAGATGGTCAGTGGGTTCATTTGCTGCTTTAAAAGCTGTTATTTTATCTACAGCTAAAAGATATCAAAGAATCCTATGAGAGGCGAGGCAATTTCTCTACAGTTATGGTTATTTTGTTTTCTCCTAGAATTAGACAATGTGCCAAGTACAAGGAAGTAAATGGAATGAAGCCAACATCTTCTGAACCCCTCCTCTCGGGCACTCTCTTGAGCACTGTGTACAAGTTATCCTCACCAACATGCCTGGGTTGGAACCCCCACTATATCAGGTACAGTTGTCAGAGAGCCTCTCTGACTTGCAGTATTCTCCTCTCTAAAAAAATTAAAATTCTTAAACCATCCATAGTGCTAGGGAAATAATATGCATAAAAGCAAAATGTGAAAAGTATAAAGCACTTAGCAAATTGAAAAATTTGTAGAGTGTTAATTATTGAAATAATCAGTTTATTGATATGAGACATAAATATTTCTAAAATACAAATTTGAATTTCTGAGAACGACTTTCAGTTTGATTAATTTTCAAAAATTTAACATGGGAAATATCAATGACATGTCAGAAGATTACAAAAGAAGACCAAATTAGTGTGACAAAGGGTAAAGTCAGGAATTAGAAACATTTCTAGAATTTATACTTGAAGTGCAGCACTTACCCTACAAATGTCTTTTAAAATTAGAAAACAGTTTCCAACATTATCTTTAGAAGTAAAGGATTCTTCGCAATAACTTGTATGGAAATTTTTACTTTGCTTAAGCTGATAAAGACTCATATCAGATAGATAAAATATCTCCATGGGGGAAAAATATAATATTACATGCATTACAAACTTCAGATTTGCAGACAGCAAATCAAATCTGGCTTGTCTACAAAAATTGCAAATCATGGAGTTGAATTTAGAATTACCAAAGTTTTGACTTTACTGTAAAAAAAAAAAAAGGACCCTAATTCACAACAAATGATTTTACAAAATATGACTTGTCAAGCTCTGAATGACAGAATCAATATTGGTTGTATTCAATAAATCTTTCTACGTTATGATACTTACAGGGAAAACAATATGACTTGCATTGTCAGGTGCTAGGTGGTAGGTGCTATTTTAGATGCAAAATCAGTGACTTTAAATTGGAAGAGAAACAAAGATGTGTGTTTATCATAGCTCTACTAAAAAATTATGATGGGAAAACAAATGATTATCTCAGCCAGAACTTCCAGCTATGCTCTAAAATATCATTTTTAAAAATCTTTAAAAATGAGAATGAGAATTACTAAGTGGTTAGTGCTTCACCTCTACTTTGTTTTTATTTTGTCATAATTTATAATTCCATGTGATTTGCCTATTTTCATCCCCTTAAAATCTGCCATGATTAATTCCATCACTAGGATTTTTCTCCCTTAGAATGTTTATGAAATAGAATGTATTCTTCATAGGTCTTCCCTCTCTTTCTGTAACTTTGTTAAAAGAATCACAAAAAAATAAATAAATAAAACAAAAAATAGGGATATTACAAACCTTCAAAACCAAACATAGTTCTCAATAAAAATTATCTCTGCTGTCCAAGACCTGACTCCTTCTGATAGCACCCAGAACCCCACATAGTTCCTTTCTTTCCTTTTGTTTCTGAGGCAGAGATTCACCAACTTCATTATTCTTTCAATCCAACACTTCTACAAGGAGGTTTACTGATAATTTGCTTGTCTGCTCTCAAACCGACCCCTCACGCTCCCCCTACTCTGAATTTCATGGGTGGTGATCCCTGGGAACCAGGTTTCAAGGCTCCTTGCCACGTTTTTTCAGGTGAGAACTATGGGAGACTGGAGGGCAGCAGGAAAAGAAAGCCAGGCTTTTCTCCCCTTTTCCATCATCCCCACAGAGAGCGCCTCTGCTTCCTGGTTCCACCTCCCTGATCCAATTCCCACTGGGAAGAGCCGAGTGGCACCCACCTCCCCTGGTGATACCAGCTCCTCTTTCCCTCCCTCCAACTTGAGAGTTGATAGCTGCTTCCCACAGTTGCAAGTCTTGAGTTCCTTCACCTTTTGGCTGTTCTTCCTAATACTTCTACAACAATTTTTAGCAGATTCCTTTTTTTAAATTATCTAGCATGGGTTCTGCTGGCAGGCAGAATCCTCCCTAATAAAGAAGTGTATGTTGATGATTCTTTCTGCAGGAAAAGACCCAAACAGGGTCATTAAACTGCATGTTATTAACATCTTTCATATCTCTGCTTCCAGTGTGAGAAGTATGGCAATTATCAGCAAACCTCCATGAAAGTCAGATATGAAGGTGTTACTTCCAGGAAAATCAGACGACCCACTACCGGAGCTTTGATTTCCCTCTGGGCAGTGTCGGTATCAAAGAATGGCTCGGTTAATTATATTCTCCAAAAGCATCTTCCTCTGCAATACGTACAATTTAATTCTCTTAATTCCATGTAAAGTGATGCACAAAAGTAGTTTCAAGCTTCATCCCACGCCTAGAATGAAGGAGTACTGTCTCTAAGTTATTTCTATATACCAGTTCTGGAGAAAGCACCACCTTTGGATGATGAGCAAGGTGAGTGTGTCACTGCTTAGGGAAGTTTTGATGTATCTTTTCCCCAAAATCTGTTTCTTCTGAAATTTCCCTACCAAAGTCAATAGCAATTCAATTTTATTCTAATCCAAATTTGTAGAGTCATCCTTAATGCTCTCTTTCTATCATACTCTACATCTAATCCATCAGCAAGTCCTATCAGTAAGACTTCTCACCACCATAATCAAGTCACTGTGTGTCTCCTGCTTGGACAATTGCAAAACAGTCCAAACTTACCTCTCTTTGTTTCTATTCTTATACCCATATAATAATCTCTTTTAAATGCAGCAGTGAGAGAGACACATCAGAAATATGAACCTTATTAATATTGTTCTTTTGCCTAACTCCACAAGTATCTCCCAACATACTCAGGGAAAACTCAAAAGTCTTTACTATGAGATCTACAACACCCTACATAATCTGGCCCCTCCTCCTTTCTGGCATTATCTCTCACTGCTCTGCTTCTTCCTAATTCCATGACAGTAGCACAGGTGTCTTTATTGATTCTCCAACACGCAAGCAATCTCCTGTCTCCTATAATTGTCATGAGAATACTATCAAATCAATACAAGAATAGAGACATAAAATATGTGATTATTCATTAGAATATAAAAGTTGAGGCCAGGGGTGGTGGCTCACGCCTGTAATCCTAGCACTCTGGGAGGCCAAGGCGGGCAGATTGCTCAAGGTCAGGAGTTCGAAACCAGCCTGGGCAAGAGTGATACCCCGTCTCTACTATAAATAGAAAGAAATTAATTGGCCAACTAATATATATAGAGAGAAAAAAATTAGCCGGGCATGGTGGCGCATGCCTGTAGTCCCTGCTACTCGGGAGGCTGAGGCAGAAGGATCGCTTGAGCCCAGGAGTTCGAGGTTGCTGTGAGCTAGGCTGACGCCATGGCACGCACTCTAGCCTGGGCAACAAAGCAAGACTGTGTCTCAAAAAAAATTTAAAAAGTTGGATGGAAGAAAATTTCCAAATGTCTTTGACAGTTCTCTCCTCAGCCTTGGACAAGCTCAAATACTTATAAAAAAGGACCCTAGTGTTTCAAGGTTTCTGCCCAAACTGTGCCTCTGTCCTCTAGTCAGGATCCCGGTGCTCCGTCGTGGTCTCTCAAAGTTTTCTCTCAGTTTTTACCACTAATTCAGCTTGAGTATGACTGCCTGCCTGCCTGTCTGTCTTAATCTCAGCTTGGCCCCTAGATGCTGTCTTTCAAACTTCCCTGTGCTCCACAACTTGTATCCTCAGGGCAGGTCACACTCCCAGCCCCATGCCCAATCCCAAGCCTGCAAATAACAGACTTTATTTTATTTTATTTTTCCAGTATATTATGGGGGTACAAATGTTAAGGTTACATGTATTTCCCTTGTCCCACCTCCCCCCTCGAATAACAGACTTTAAATGATGGCTTGAGTCCCCATTATTTGAAAAGAAGAGTAAGAACGAAGACTGTGCCACTGAATACACAAATTAAAAAGAAGAATATATTCATACAGACCTAAATTCTGTCTGTATTGTAGTATTGTTTTTGTGGACTATCTAAAGACCTAGCTTGAGTTAAGCTCCACAGAGACACAGAATTATATGCCCCTAACCCATGTCTTTTAATAGCTTTAAAAACCATTACCTAATGTCATTGAAATAGGGTAACATTTTAAACTCTCCGGGTTAAAAGAAAAAGTAGAGAAAACAGGAAAATCATAATAACATAGAAGTTTTTATATGCAAGACACAGGAATTTAACATGGAGGAAAGTGAATGAGAAATTTCTTTGGGAAATATGATTCATAGAAAAGAGGCATTCAAAAGACCGGGTGAAGGTTTTTTTCACATCCTCCTTCCCTAGACTATTAGCAAGGAGGTCAAAATAGGGTGCGATCTCCAAGATTCATTCTCTCTGTCTGTCTCTGTCTCTCTCTCATAGATGTTGCTAGTGGTCTTTGTTGAATTGGGAGAGCGGTGTAAAGTCTGGGTTTCACTCCTTATTCAAGGAGGAAATACTCCTGAATATGAGTATGATATAGGACATTTAACAAAATCTCAAAAGAGAAAGCAGAGCTGAACTTTGTCACATAGATGGCACAAGGACTTAGTTGGGTTGTCTACTCTCTCTAGCTGTTTTGGACTCAAAAAAAAAAAAAACGCATAGCACTATAATTCTGAGAAGAAGATTAAGAGGATCAGATAAGAAAAAGGGGGGTCAAGAACTCATTCCACTATTTACCAAAGCAAATAGAAGCCTGGATAGAATCTCCATGTTTAGCATAATATGGTATAGGAAGAAAAAGAAGAAGGAAGGAAGGAGTAGAGATGAAGAAAGAAAGAAATGGAGAGAAGAGAGAGAGAAACTTCAGAAAGAAAAAGATATAAAGAAAACAGACTGAGGATGATGCATACATTAAAGATTTAGAAGTCCTAACTTTTTGTGCCATGGAACATTTGGAAGTCTCTGATGCCTTTTTTAGAATAAAAATTTTAAATGTATAAAATGACATACATAAGATTGTAAAAGAAACCAATGATATTGTAAGTACAGATATCAAAATATTATTAACAAAACAACAAATTTGTTATACCAGAATATATATGCTTCTCTGTTATTCCACTAAATAATAATAACAATATACAATGGTAGGTCTGATAACTAACATCGTTTCAAAATAGCATAAAACATAAATACTATTTCAAGATATCATCAACAATTAAAATGTAATGTGAAAGTATTTGTTGTTCTTGCTTTGGGTAGTCTTGGTTTGGGCTTTGGGTTTGGTTTGTTTGCTATAATCTCTAGAATGGGAACAACATACCTACCTCACAAGGATTGTTGTTCCTGGCACATAATAAGTGAATTCTAAAAAAAGATCAGTTCCCTTCCTTTTGTGTTTCTGAACACCAAGGAGACCTCTGAACCAGCCAGTTTTCTAACAAAATCTATTCCCTGCCTCCCAGTCATAGAGGATGAAAATGTGAGAATCGATTGAAGCAGATTCATCTTTAGGACTAAAAAATATTTTTTTAAAAGCATTAGGTTTTAGCAATCTCAGATAGCACTGGGCATTTAATTCCTAAATGCTGACACTTTATGTTTTTGGAGAAGTGAATTTGTATAGGGTTCATCTTTTTCTGAAGGGAAAATTATGTTTAGATTTTTAACATGCATTACTTATATCCAAAGAGATCTTTGAAATGCTGACAAGAGGATTCTAGAAACACTTAAATTCTAAGGCTGAACCAGTTCCAGTATTCATTAAAATAATGGTAGAAGGAGAGTGCTGAAAGGACTGCTTTCTTGTGTGTGGAGCTGTGTACAAGCTTTTTAAAGTTAGCAATGGGGATAAACTCAAGGGCTTAAGGATACTTCGCAATTTGGCAAGGGAGTTTCCTTGAGGTGGGAGACAGGAGCTTGGAGTGTATAAATGGATTTATGAAAGTAGTTACAGCATTGTAGTTTGGAGAATGATTTTAAAACTTAGCAAAACGTGAAATTAATTTTTTAAGTTTTCCCCCTAGGTTCCTCTTCAAATTTCTGTCCTACTGCTTTAAAAAAAAAAAATTGTGCTTTCCTTTTGCTGGAAACATGTTGCTCTTCTTTCCAAATATTTTTCTTTGTTCATGCAAATTTAAATTAATTCTTCCAAATATTTATCAAGTCTCTCTCATGTGTCAGGCATTGTAATAGGAACTTGGAATACAAAGTGGAATACGAGATGGTCTTTTCTGTAAATGGATTTAATAGCGCAGATGCTGCACATCAAAAGTAATTGCAATATAACAGGTTAGTCCTGCCACACAATTACTAAACACACAGGCTGGAGCATTAGCCCATGGAGCAAGCACAAGGCTCTACTTGAGAGGTCAGGGAAATTCTTCCCAGAGCGGGAAGATGAAACATGACTGATTGGTAGAATTTCACCAGGCAAAGAGTGGAGAAGAAAAAGCATGGGCAAAATCAAAGAGCGATGACACAGTAGGTCTTGGGGGCCCTGCAATGAGTTCAGGAAGGCTGGTACCGAGGAGGTATCAGGTGCTGCCAAAGAGGTGTCTGCTGAGTTGGAGAGAAGGTGGATGCTAGGGCCATGTGCACTGAGTTAAGAAGCTCTCACTGAAAACATTAGGCGTGAGAGAATTCATGGACAGCAGGAAACCAACACAGTCATTCTTCAAGATAAACCACTACCCACACACTTTGGAAAAGAATTAGAACATTACTCCCAAATCGGTGCAGCAAATAATACAAGACTGAAAGGGAAGCACAGGCTGCTCAGAGTAACCTGGTGATTAGGAGTTTGTGCTCTAGATCCTTAGGGAGGTGGGTCCAAGTTCTGGCTCTTAGCAAAGCTGTGGCTGTAAGAAATTTACATGAGGGTTCCGACCCTCAATTTTCTCATTTGTAAAATGAGGATGTTAATAATAGAACCAACCTCATAAGAAATCTTGGAGGGCCTAAATAACAAATGCCTGGCAGAGAAAAAAACATTCCATAAACATTATTGTGGTTGTTTTTATTATTAGCTATTCAGAAATTGCAAATCACTCAAGGAAAAGCAGAATTCAAGAAGGTTATGTTACAAGCTGACATTATAAGTATGATATTAATACTCAGTATCAATCATGTTTTTGAAGTTATCAATGAAGAAAACCTAGCCAACAGCAAAATTCATACACACACACACACACACACTCCCCTAATAAAATTCTGAGTAGCAAAATGAAGTAAATCCACATCCGTATGAAGTAACTTAATAAAATGCTTTTTTTCATAAATTTTCCCACATTTTATTAGATTATCTTTCTCGGTATTTCTATCAAAGCAAAATAGAAAAGTGTTATAATTGTTTAGATCTTTTAAATATATAGAAGCTTCAGTTCATCAAGTTCACTTTAGTGTATTTACTTGGCACAAATTTATTTTCCTCCTCTTACATAAAACATCCAAGAAATGCATTACCCAAAATAATTTCATTACTGGAAGAATATTCATTAAAATGTTTGTGAAGTCCTGCGGTTTTATATAATTTGCACTTTGCTCAACAGCTCTCAGAGCTAAAGTTCCTCCCATTCCAGGATGGTAAACACTCTAAAACCCACTCCCCACCTTTGCTTCTTATAGATGAAGTATGCTTTTTCATAGGTGAGCAATCTGTTGTAACTCACAACTCAATTTTAGATCTAGATGCGTTGAACTCACTAAAAAACAATTACTTTGAAAAAGTGCTCCCAACACCAGCTGATTGAAGAAAGCCACATCTCTCATCTCTCACCCACTCCTTCCTGTCCCCTTAATTCTAGCCTGTAAGATCGAGTTGAAAGAGTCCTTACAAACCCCTTTGATCAAACAGTGGGGAAATTAGGGTACAAACAGGTGAAGTGACTTTCTAAGAACATACAACTTCTGTAATAGCCAAGACAAATCTCAGACACCTGCTCTCTGCACTGCATAATCCTGTATCACCAACACCTTTTTACCATCAACAAAGCAAAAACTCATCTATTTATATGTCCTTTCACCTCATGGCTTTGTAGAAAAACACTAAAGGGGAGGGCTGTTTATCCCAAGATCCAAAGGATAGCCTTACACTGGGTTGGGAAAAAAACCTGGTGGTGGAAGGGGTAGCTATGATCTGTCACAGGTAACCAGCATTCAGGGGAAAGATTAAAGAGTAATTGAGAAGCCAGACTCCACAACCTGTTATCCAACTCTAATTCCTTAACTGACCTAGTCCTCTCATTCCTAAAGAGGCGGAGAGCGATACTACTTCCCTGATCAGAATGCTGTAAGGTTGTAATACAACATTGTGTGCAAAACACTTATTGCAAGGGCTGATATGAACATCATCAGTCATAGCTAATGAATGGTTGCTGGTGGCAGTAGTTGTCATAGTGGTGGTGGTAGCGGAAGCAATAATTGTAGCAGTGGTGGAGAAGTTATTATGGCTGCAGAACAGAAATGGAAGAAGTGTAGTCATAATATTCATACCTGCAGTAGCAGCAGTCATAGCTTTACTAATGATATTATTGGTGGTGACAGTGTTATGAACACAGTGATTGAGAACATTTATTCCTAACTCAATTTAACTTTATTCACTGTCTCTCTTTTATTAGTGTAATTCTCCCTAAGACTTCCATTTTCTCCCCTCCTCCTCCCCTCACTATGAATTTTGTCTGGTCCATCCTGTTCTGGGGTAGATCATTTAATCTCATTTTCTCCATCAAAAGCAACTCAGAAAACAAGCAAAACCAGAGGCCCAGTTCTGTCATTTAGGGCCAAGGAGCTTACCCAGACAAAATGAAGTAGGTGGAAGTCCGTAGAAGGCCAGATGGCCTCTGATCATACGAAGGCATTTGCAAGAAAGAGAAATACCCAACCCAGTCTAGGAAAAGAGGACTCCTATCCCAGGACAGAAGACAGACTGAGCCAACTAGGGCCAGTTTCTGGGGAGCAGTTTTGCTCACCTCTGCCAGCTACTCTTTATACATGAAGCAACTCTTTGGGTAAGGAAAGAGATGGGTAAGGAGTGGACTTTTCTGCTGCATTTGACACGTGGATGACTCCATCCCTTAGACTGCGTTCCTCTGCCTCCCATGGCGCTCTCTGATCTGGTCTCCTTCATGCCTCACACCCTTTCCTCTCCACCTTCTTTCTGCTGCTTCTTCTGCCGGTCACCCCCTAAGTGCTGAAGCTCAAGAGTTGTATTCTTGATCTGATCTTTTTATCACACCTCCCCTCTACTTCCTACCATTTAGTTTGTAGTTTTAACCACTTTGGTAGGGCGCTCACCAGCCGTGAAACTGGCACTCACAGTCTGCCCAACAGTTTGTGCTGTGCATTGATGACGAATCCGTTTTGCTCTTGTGTGATGAGAAAAGCTTTAAAACACTGAAAGCTTGTTTTACTTTATAGGCAGCTTTACTTGTAATGTAAATCATAATAGGTAACATTATATATATGTGTATGTGTGTGTGTATATATATATAATATATATGTTTTCATTACATTATTTTTAAATGTTCACAATTTTGATAAATGAAAAATTAGGAAAGTCATATCACGGCTGACAGCTAAAGTTGCTGTGCGCGTTCATCTGTGGCTATTGACTACAGTCGACACTTATACTGAAGTGGTTAAATTTCTACTGAAGAATCCTGAATCGCAATCTTTAGCCCAAAACCTCATCATCACTTCAGACTAGCAAATATGACTGTCCCATGTGCACACCTGGCACTTTTGATCTTAGGTCGAGAGTCTGTTGTCAAGTAATATACACAAGCTATCTCTATCTTTGCACTTACCCAAGGGCATAAATACCCATAGAAAATGATCTTTAAACAATTGATTTTATATTCTGCAAATGAATTGTATGAAAACATATTTATCTATGGATATATGTGTAGTAAGTTATCCATTCAAAGTATATGGTTAAGAACACTAACTCTAGCACCAGACTGTCTCTGCCCTGCTCTTCCACTATCCTTGAGACTGCAAGCAAATCCCTGAAACTCTCTGTGCCTCAGTTTTCTCATTTGTAAAATGGAGATGATAATAATAGTTTTCTCATAAAATTGCTGTGGATATAAAGTGAGTGAACGTATATAAAGTTCTTAGAAGAGTCCCCAATAACTAGTAAGCATATAATCACTGCTATCTATTATTATTTTTTCTCTTTCTCCCCCAAAACTATTATAAACAGCCTTTGGGAAGGGGAAGTCTTTGCTCCATCTTCTTATTCTTTAGCAACTAGGCCAGAAATAGGCTTCACCATAGATGTCTGTAGTAATCACAATAATACTGAACTGGTGAAGGAGGAAATGAACAGGTAAAGCACAAACTAAGAAAACAAGGAGGTTGACAGAGAATAAGAAAAAGGGGAGAAGGAGAAGAAGGAACAAGATTTGGACTAAGAAAAATGAGTTTGATAGGCCAACAAATTCTGACAGGAAGATAATATGGATGACAGATTACTAGAAGGGAATCATGCTTCAGAATTATCGTGGCCTGTGGCATTGTGTTGGATGAAAAACTCCCTTCCACATTTTCATCTCCAGAGAAACCGCATCTGGTTCTCATGAATCAGTCCGAGTCAGGCTGAACCCTGGGCACTGGCTGTGGCTGAGGGGCTGAGGCCAGTCTCCCCCACCCACTGGGGGTCGCACGGCCTCCTTCCAGAGCTGTCCTCTTAGCCTCATAAGCACCCCTGAGCATCCTGCCTGTCAGAGAAACCCTCAGGGATCCCCCGTGGAGGTCAGAAGGAGCAACTGCTAGAGATGAAGCTTTTGAGGCATAATCCCTTCACCCCTGAAAACAGAAATCGAGTTGTGATTGTGAGGGCAAAAGAGATGATTCCTGTGGGAACGTTCTGTGTGCTTTTTAAGGAAGGAGTTCTCATTTTGTGAAAACTTGTTTTTTGCTTCTTGTTAAAGAACTTTCCTTTCAAAGTTCTTTTCTGCTGGTTTAGGATTAAAATTAGTATGCACTAATGAGAAAGTGTATCATCAACCCTTCCTCAAGGGAAGATGGAAGAAGCTAAAAATTGTTTTAAATAAAATTAAATTAAAAAGCTATTGTCTAAAAATGACCTATTTGCAGTTTCTCCTCTCTTCTAGCTATGGTTTTCCTTACCCAGCCCCCATTTCTTCATCTGCACTTTAGCCAGAGTTTTGTGTTTTTTCCCTAAACTTGACTGCTGACCATGATGCTTCCCTGCTTCATAAGCTTTACCGGTTGTCTGTTGGATTTCATCCTGACGAGAGGGTGCAACCTTGGTCCAACGTACTTAGTCCAGCCTACTTCTCCCACACCACTCTTGTCTCCAATTCTGGACTCCACGTTTACCCAACTACTTGCAATTCCCATGAAAAATATCCCAAGGTTTGTCAGAATAGAGGAAAAAAATACAGGATGCCCAGTTAAATATGAATTTCAGATAAACAATGAATACCTTTTTTACTATAAGTATGCCCCATGCAATATTTGGACCATACTTAAACTAAAAAAATATCTGTTGGTTCTATAAAATTCAGATTTAACTGGGTATCTTGTATTTTACCTGGCAAGATGACTGCCTTCTATGTCACAAGGCATCCTTCAGAAAACTCCTCAAGTGAATACATCTTCCTTCTTTCCTTCTCACATTCACAAGAACAATTAACTTATTCCCTAAGAATTCCATGCCTGTGTAGAGAGAAAAAATGACAAGGCAAATTAAAGAACTGGTGACAGGGAAGGAGGAGGTACCCAGGCAGAATGGCCAGGCACTTGGACACTGAATTTACACAGTGAGAACTTCTCTGTTGGGAGCCTTCTTGCTCAGATCTCTTATGAAAAAGGACCAGAACCCCCTTTATCCATCTCTGTTTATATTACTTTTCTAGAAGACATTTAAAGCTTGTTTTGAGTACTGGTTTTTGCATGTTAGCAACTGATATGGATTGAATTGTGCCCTTTCTCTAAAAAAGATACGTTGAAGTACCAATCCCAAGTACTTCACAATACGGCTTCATCTGGAAATAGGGTCACTGTAGGTGGATGATGTACTTAAGATGTGGTCATTCAGGAGTAGGGTGGACTACAAATCCAACACGACTGATGTCCTCATAAGACAGTCACGTGGAGATATGGAGACACAGAAGGAGAATGCCATGTTAACCATAGAGGCAGCAACTGGAATTATGCATCTGCAAGCCAAAGAATGCCAAAGAGTTTCTATAAAGTGTCAGAAGCTAGGAAGAAGCCAGAAAAGATTCCCCTACAGGTTTAGAGGGAGCATGGCCCTTCTCACACTGGATTTCAGAACTGTGAAACAATATATATCTGTTGTTTAATCCAACTTGTTAGTGGTGCTTTGCTATGGCAGCCCTAGGAGACTAATATAACATATTTTTTGTTCTTTCCTCAAGGATAAAGACAATCGTTAAGCCACTTTCAAAAACACTTAAGTCCACAGAAATTTATTTCATTTTCCAAACAACCATGTGAAATAGGTTAAACACTATCTATTATATGTTTTACACAAGAAAATTGGGGTATAAAATGGCCCTTGACTATCTCAACTCTCTCTTCTATTATCTTGTTTGTGCTTTTATATCATAGCACTATTGGAATATATCTTTGTTATCTCTTTGCAAGTTTTTGTCGCATTTAGTTTGTATGAGGAAAAGAATTTATTGGTCTGTTTATTGCTGATCTCTAGCTGGAATAGCATTTAGCATCTGGTTCTCAACATACATTTATCAAATTGATGACTAGAATGATTTATCCTAGAAGGGAGGGATTAAAGCAAACTTATATATATTAAACACTTCATATCAGGCATTTTGTTTCTTCACTTTTCACATTTTATCCTCCCACTGTTTAAGAAAGGAATTGTTACCCATAATTTACATATGGAGAATAAGTGCTCAATGGGTACGCAGTTTGGCAATAATTACATAGCCATGAAAGGGCAAAACAAGTCAATCCTCATCAAGAGCTGTTGCATTCTCAAAATTGCTTCTAGTATTGCAAAATTCCATGGGGTGGAATTTATCAGTATCTAACAAAATGACTCATACATTTAACCTTTGATCCAGTAATCCCATTTCTATAACTATATCCCAAATATACAGAAATAGGAAAAGAGGAAGACACAAGACTATTCATTGCAGCACTATTTATAATAACAAAAGATATTCATAATCTAAGTGTCCAACAAAAGAGGACAGGTTGAATAAATTTACTATGAATAAATTATGAAATACTTTGCAGATATAAAAAATAATGAGAGAGAGCTCTATACTGCCATGGAGTGATCTCCAGGATATTTTAAGTAAAAAATCAAAGTAAATGGTGTGCTAAAAAGGCTAATTTTTAGTTAAGCAAGGAAAGACAATGATATATGTATATACACACTTATATACATGCATTCATATAGGTATCTATATTTGAAAAATTAAAAATTGATAGATTTAAAACTAACAAGTAATCAAAAAATTACCTATAGAGAAAAGACAATGAATGTAGGGAAAGGGGATAAAAAGCTACAACTCTCAGAATCCTTTTGTTTTAATTTTTTTATCTTAAAAGTCTTTACACATTTAAAAACAAAATTGAAACAAAAACAAAAATATGACACCTAAAAATTAAAGACACACAATAAAAACAAATGAATCTAAGTGCATATAATATTGGTGGTATAGCCACTTAGTGAAGAATACTTTCATACTTCAAAATGCAGTATTTTGACTGTTCTCTAATGGGATAAATTCTAAAAACAACAAACTAATTGCAAAGAAATCCTAGACCAAATTCATTAACCTTATTATAAGTAATAATATTTGCATTGGTGTATAATAAACAAAACCTATAATAGATCCTATTAATGTTGTTAGAAACCAAAGTATTTAACAAAGAGATTCTAGAATAAAAATCAAAGTGGTTAAGCATAAACCATGTGTTGTAACCTTTGAATTGGAAATGGAGTATAAAGTCATGATTTCTACATCTCCTGAGATGGCCTTAAAGTAATGACAAGATCACTCCTGGGTGCCCAGATTGTGGTCTCTAAACACTCAAAAGAAATAAAGGATTCCTAGAGAAATGGACACAATCTGGGCATAAAATGTACAAGATACACCTTGAATAATTTGTAGAGTCAGAAAGTAAGAATGCTATTGTAGGATAACAAGGTCTAAACAAAAAGACACAAGGATCCAACTTTAAAGATTTTACACTGGTCACAAATGGTACCATTTAAGCACCAATGTGCACTGTCTGGGGAATGGACACACTTGAAGCTCTGACTCGAGGTGGGAGGGAAGGCAAGAGCAATGTACATAACCTTAACATTTGTACCCCCATATTATGCTGAAATAAAAAAAAGAAATGAATGACAGCAATATGGTTGAAACACATAAGCATATAACAATGCATGAATTTGTAATAATACCTAAAAAAAACCCTAATTGGTTATCTTAAGTAGTAGCAAAACAACCTTCTCAATATCCTGAAAACTAATAAAGGGAAAAAAATCAGGCATTTATCCTGCTTTTTATGTACAAAATTTATTTCAGGGTAACTAAACAGTTGATAAGGAAAAATTCTTCTTAAGAGAAGAATTCCAGGTAATAAATCCAGAAGAAATGATAGAAAAATCACCATTTGATAATGCCAAATGAAAATAGACCCAAGTAATGGCTATTGAAACCATCAAGTGAAAGATTGATGAGGAACTTTACAATAGATGAATCAGACTGACAATACCTGCATCCACCTGCTTTAGTCTTCTATTGCTGCTGTAACAAATACCATAAATGTAGCAGCTTAAAACTACACAAATTTATTATTTCACGGTTCAGTAGGTGAAAAGTCTGGGTTAGCTTGATTGGTTTCTCTGCCTCAGGTTTCAGAAAGCCAAATCAAGTTGTCACCTGGCCTTGGCTAGCATTGTAAGGCTCTGGAGAGAGTTAACCTCCAAATGTGTGTGAGAGCAGAATAAAGTTCCTGGTAGTGCTAAGACCGAGATCCTGTGTCCTTGCTGGCTGTCCACTGAGTACTGTCCTGAGGTCCTAGAGGACTCTCACATTTTTGTACATGGGCACCTACATCTCACAGCCAGCAACAGCATATCAAACCTTTCTCATGCCCACAGTCTCTCTGACTTCCCCTCCTACCATATTCTTCTGCTGCTTCTTCTGACTTCTGCTGGGAAAGGTTCCTACATCCACTTGTTTTAGTCTTCTGTTGCTGCTATAGCAAATACCATAAATTTAGCAGCTTAAAACTATACAAATTTATTTTTTTAAATTTTTTCCAGCATATTGTGGGGGTACAAATGTTAAGCTTACATATATTGCCCTTGCTCCCCCCCGTCAAGTCAGAGCTTCAAGCGTGTCCATCCCCCAGTTGGTGCACATCGCTTTCATTATGTATGTATATACCCATCCCCTCCCCCCCACCTGCCCGATGCCGAATAAATGTTATTCCTATATGTCCACTTAGGTGTTGATCAATTAATACCAATTTGCTGGTGAGTACATGTGGTGCTTATTTTTCCATTCTTGGGATACTTCACTCAGTAAAATGGGTTCCAGCTCTGTCCAGGAACATACAAGAGGTGTTACATCACCATTGTTTCTTATAGCTGAATAGTACTCCATGGTATACATATTCCACATTTTATTAATCTACTTATGTATTGATGGGCATTTTGGTTGTTTCTATGTCTTTGCAATTGTAAATTGTGCTGCTATTAACATTCGAGTGCAGGTGTCTTTTTCATAGAGTGACTTTTGTTCCTTTGGGTAGATGCCCAGTAATGGGATTGCTGGATCAAATGCTAGATTGACTTGTATCAACTTATATCGCTTTACGGTATCTCCATATTGCTTTCCACAGAGGATGAACTAGTTTGCAGACCCACCAGCAATGTAGGAGTATTGGTTCATGTGATTCAATTAAATCCACCCAGGTAATCTTGTCTAATCTTCCTATTTCAAGGTTTGTAGCCTTTGCCACACAGCATAACAATTCACAGGTTCAAGATTAGGGTGTGAATATCTTTGGAAAGCCTACCACACCACTGATCAACTTTAACCCCACTAAAGTGTAATTGATAATTGGCCATCATTTATTCTCTGATGCAACAGTATAGATAATATATGGTACTGCCTTTGAATTATTTTTGCTTCAACCCTGCCAAAAAAAAAGCAAAAAAAGATAGGCTATAATCAAGCCTCTAGATCTACCTAACAGTTTTCTAGTAAATTAGGAGGATAAAGTGAGACAGGGAACTGGCAGGTACCGCTTAGGGTAAGACATTGCTACAGGCAATGCCTCAGGCATTGCTTTTGGGTGTTGCTGCAGCATTACCTAACTGAGTTAGGAAGCCTCAAAACAAAGTTTGTAATTGCCCTGATCAAAACAGGATGAAGGCAGGGCAGACTCCAATCCCTTAGAACCAAGATGGTGAAGGAACAACAGCCCTTCATGAATATTCCTCCCCTTGTTTAGCCCCTTCCTTAAATAGAAAGGAAACAGGAACCAAGGGGCAGATTCTCTTTTGCAGGGAGGGCCAGAATGCTTTCACTTTATTTTGTTTGCTTGATCCTAAATTCTTTCTTGTGGGAAGTCAAGGACCCACTTGGACTTCGAGGGGTTCCTAGCATTGGGAGTCACTTTCCTGAATCAAAAGGAACTATTTTTTAAATGCTACATGGTACAATCAGCCAAAGCTAGCATATAGGAAATTCTACAGGGCAAATGACCCAAAATCCTCAACAAATATATATGTCAGAGAAAAAAATAAAGGATAGGAGGAGGTAAGTGGATATAGATTTAAAAGATTTACAACATACTTTCATCTAGCGCAATGAGTAGACCTTCCTCAGATCCTAATGTGATCAACTGTAGAAAAATTTCTTAAAAAAATTGAGAAAACTTGAACACATATTGATTTTAGATATTAATAAAGAGTTATTGTAAACCTTGTTACATTAATATTGTGAAGTTTTTTGTGTGATATTGTGGAGTTTTTTAAAAATTCTTATTTGTTAGAGACATATATTAAATTGATGAAATGATTTATTATAGGATTTATTATAAAATAATCCATGAAGAGAAAAAGGAGAGATGAGAAGATACAGGTAAAACAAGACTGGCAAAATCTTAATAATTGTTCAATCTGGGTGATGGATACAACACAGATCCACCATACTATTCACTTAATTTTTGTGTATATTTGAAAATTTGCATAATAAAATGTCATAAAGGGGGCTCTTTCTCTATATTTTATCACCTCCCGAAGTCCCACATATGACTGGATTTCTACAGAAGAAAAACCACATTAAATCCTTTGGCCTGGCCTACATAATATATCTTAAATACAACTACATGTCACCACCTTCACGGCAACCATATATAGCCGGAATTACCACAACAATTATCAACTCATTTCTGATTTTACCTTTACTCTTTACCTTTACTATTCCACATAACAGCTGGAGTGATCTTTCTGAAACACGAATTCCATCATGTTTGTCTGTTCAAGCTCTCCAGTGGATTCCTATCACACATCAGTAAAATCCAAAGTTTTACCAAAGCCTATAAGGTCCCATTTACTATAGCCTCCAGTTTGCTCTCCAGTTTATTTCTTATCTATTATCCTCTTTTCCTAGTTCAATCCTTCTTCAACCATCTTGGCCTTGTAGCTGTTTCCTCAAATAAGTACACACCTGCCTCAGGGCCTTTGCATATACTATTTCCTCCTCCAAGAGCATTTTCCCCTCAAACTCTCAAATCTTGCTCTTCCACTTCCCTCAAGACTTTTCTTAAATGTTAACCCCTCAGAGAGCTTGTCTTTCACCATTCTCTCTAAAAGCACACCCAACACCCTCCTAAATCCCTTTATCCTCTGTGATTCTTCATCAGAGCAATCATCATATTTGTGATACTGTCTTTATTATGTGTCTCCTTCGTATAATAAATGTAAGCTTCATGAAAGCAAAAACTACATTTTGTTTAAAATTTTATCCCTGACACCTACGGTAGAGCCTAGTGCTCAAAAATTGATTATTTGAATGAATATTGACTGAATGAGGATTAGTATGTATGTCTCATTCTCCAAGCCACACCATGAGGTCATTTCTTTCTTTTCAATTTTTCAGTCTTTTCATTGATTAATATTAAATGAAGCTAGCAAATTCTAGGTGTCTACAAAGCAGTGACAACAGTGTTAAGACACACACAACTTCCTAAGTGAACTTAATAGCTTTGCAGAAATATCAAACAAGAGAAAATAATTCATCACCTTGGAAATTCTCTAAAGATGGCTTTCCATTAGCTGTGTCTCAGACTTCTTCAGCTGAAACAGGAAGCTGTGGAAATTCAAGATTCAAGATTTTATTCTTAATCGTGAAGCCCCAAACTCCACTTTGAACATTGTAGTAAGATACAATTCTAAGGTTTAATCATTTAGAGAAGCACTGATTACTGCCCCTGGTTCATAACCTTAGGCAAAGTTCTGACTTACCTTAAAGTGCATAAACTGCTCATGGCTCAGTTTTTATCACCATCTCCCTGAGCTTTGCATTCCTGCTTTTGTATTTTCCCTTTGTATAAACTGTCTGTTTATTTTTATCCACAGGCTTGTTACCCAGCTTCTACCTTTTAGCAGAGACATTTTAAGGTAAACCTGAAATTAAACCGTACATGGGTAGAGAATTTGGCAGACATGAGATATAAATAACTGTATCCCAGATTTTTTTTAATGCTCTCATTTTTACTTCTCCCCAGACTGAAGAATATAGAGCATATATATTCTAGTGGTCATACATATATTTTCATTAATTTAGTGTGGTACATGACTTATGATCACTGAATGCCAAGGGTGCATCTAAATTAAGATATATGTCAAAGCAAAGGTTGCTAGAGAAACAGCAGGTTTTTAGAGCTACTAGTAAGAGGAAATGTTTCCACAGGCCTAGAAGGTTTATGAAGAACTTTCTTTCTAATCTATTATTTCATTTGTTCCTTACAACAACTTTACAAAGAAAATTATTACTCTCATTTTATAATGAAGATAACCAGCTTCTAAAAGAAAATGACTCCAGCTTAGAAAGGTTTTAAGTGACTTACTATTTTTAAAAAAGTATTTTTCTCTCAGCATTTCTTCCTTTACATCCTACTCTTCTCTCACTCTATGTCTTTTCAGTGGGATTTTCCCCTAACTTCTGCTCTACCCAGGGGCTAGAGGAACATGACTTTGGCCAAGTTAATGAGAATTCTCCATTCTCCTGCCCACAGTGATTAGTTTGGGGGCCCAGAATTGATGGGGATAGATGGAAATACACTCTCTTTCTCTGTGATCACAAGCTTTTGGGACAAACTAAGCTAAAGCTATTTCTGGCAAATTTCCTGGGTCAAATTTGAACAACATCTTTAATGTAAGAAGAAGGCTGACCAATAGTAGCACAGTTAGAGAGAGAGAGAGAATGAGATTGACGTTAATAACTTCCACTTACTAGCTAAAGCAAGCTTCGGCTGAATTTCTGGCCAATTTACTTAGACCATACTCAATTCCTGGTCCTCCAAGAGCCAAGGCTCTCTTTTCATCATGTAATTTTATATACCCAAGCAGTCCTAGCTCAATAGAGTCCCTGTCACAAGTGTTTTGTCACCCAAGGGTTTTATGTCTTACTTTGGTCTCACAAATAGCTAGTTTGAAAGCTTGCTCCATCACTTACCAGCTCCAGGATTTACTCAACCCCAAATTAGAAAGCGTCATCACTATAATGGAAATAACAACAGGACCCACACACCATAAAGTTTTAACTGCCTGGCAAACACTTAACCAGCACATAGTCAGTGCCCAGGAAATTGTAGCTTCCACTGTTTTTATTCACTACTGAATGAGAGGACTTCGGGCGAGATAAGGCAGATAAACGTGAGCATTTCAGAGACTCATCTACCAATATATAAAATAATTCAATAAAGTGAATGCGGACTTGCACCACATATGTTGCATGCATTCCCAGGAAATGGGCTGAGGGTATCGAAAGGGGGGGGTCAGAAATGCCAGTTTTATTGGAAAGCCTATCAGTGCTTCTGACACTGACAACTTCCTGTACTAATGACAAAGTAATCTAATGAGCGAGAAGAGAGAGAAAATTAATACTTACTGAGTGTTTGCCAGGTTTCAAGTCATCCTAGGCACGATCATAAACACACCATCTTCTCACCATGGAAGGAGAGAGGCATTATTACACCTATTATATGGGTCAGAAAACTGACGTTCTGAATGTAATGCATGAAAACACACTGCTACTGAGTAGAGCTAGAAGTTAAAGGCAGTCGTATCTGGCTTCAGATCTACACTATCCTTCCACCCTGGGCCATCTCTCGTAACAGCCCAGCACAACAACTCCCAGCACCTAAGTTCCCCCACAGCTGTGGAGAGATAAACATTCATTCCAGGTCGTAAACTCCCTCAGGTCAGCCTAGTGCCTCACCTTAAATCACTGCATCCTCTCATCTCCCCTTAAATTCTTTCCTTTTTCTGAACCCCTGTCAAAACTGCACCACTCTCTACCAGAGCCAGAATGGTATTACCATCAAAATGTCCAGCTTGTGTCCCCAAGCAAGCTGTTCACTTATTAGTTGTGTGATTAGGAATTTTCTCTACCTTTACCAGTGAAATAGAAATAATAATACTTGCATACTTACATTAATTGAGGCAATGCATGCACGAGAGCCCAAGAGGGAATCAACCATACAACAAAAAGCAAAACTGCTTGCATACATGCTTGCCTGTTTTGCTCCATTGTGCTCATTGTCATCTTTCCCTGACCATTCCAATAGAAATACCTAGGGAAGCAAACTGCATCTCTCCTTTCTCAATTCCAATGCCTGTTCCCACTCCGTAGGCACAACTGGAATCTATTGATTTATGGACCTTTCACTAAACTTAGAACACCACTTCTTTCCAGTTCTTTGATCTCCAATGCCAGCCTCTTAAGATTGGGGTAGCAGTTATAAATGAGGCTTTGCTTTGTAACAGCCCAAAAATAACTTCCCAGCATCCACAAAGAGACTCATCAGTTTCCACATTTTCTGCTGCTCTTCCACTGTGCAGAAATGATCACATCAAAAAGTTCTGTTAGTGAAAGGCTGTCAATGTGACAAAGTGCACTGTATCTTTCATACATGTCTTGCTCTAACTACAAAATATCATCAGATGTTCATGTAATTCGTAGCTGTCTTAAAATGAAGTAGCATTCAAGTAGCACTTACTCTTACGATAGTTGCACTCCAAATATTCAGCTCTTTGCCACGAAAGAGTGTTTTGGCCTTAGCTATTCTCAGACACTGTGAAATAAAAACTGCCACCACGTTTCCCTGTTTACTAAGTTCTCCAGGGTATTATTTTTTAAGTATATGTCTCCCAAAATGAAAACAAAAGCAGAACCAAAAGCATGTGAGGTGGCCAAATAAATTTTTTAAATGTTGCATATCTAAGAATCCTCTTGGGGAGTCACAACATTCATTTGCATATTTAAAATTCAGAATAGACTCACATTAAAGAAATCTTTGTAACCTCATATAACATAACTGGTTTATTTGTGGACCCCATCTAGATAATATTAGGTAATATTAAAAATTTATTGTTCATTTTGTTAGACATCATAACGTCTATAGTAGATGCTGTGATGAGCATCTACGATAGAAGTGAAAAGGTATTTCCCTCCACTGCTGAGAGTACTGCCAACTAACTGCCACCTGCTATGGGCATCACCAGAAAATGCTCTCAAATTGCCATCAGCTTAAGAGAGAAACCTCCTTCAAGGTTACACCCACTCCCTAGGGACAGCTTGTTTCATGTGGGAGTATTATGGGGGTATTAAGGCCCAGCCTTCTCCCCTAGACCCCAGATAAGAGAAGTGCTCAGCTTTGTAGCTTTCCATGGGGGTCAACTGGGTCTTTTACAGGCATTGCCTAGCAGCCCATCTCCCTCTATAGGATCTTCCTTCCTTATTTTTCCCTCTTGCAGATGCTGTTCCTGCAGCCATTCCTAATAAACTTTGTCTGCCACTCCGCATCTCAGAGTTTGCTTTCCAGAGAACCCAACCTACAACCATGGCATGGGGTGAACATTTTTAATCTATCAAAGATATTCCCTGACGAATTTAAGGATGAGATGATATAAGGTCTGAAAATTACAAAGAAATAAAAGAGGGGAAATAGATGAAAAAAGATTGGCAAAATGTTCATAATTATTGAGGGAGGTTCACTGTAACATTATTCTTTTGTGTATATTTGAAAATTCTCCATTACAAAATGTTTTGAAAACATGATTTTCCAAACTTCCCAGAGACTCCTCTTTTCAAGTAATACTGTTGTCCTCGTGGGACAAATTCCATCTTCCTTTGGTCCTAATTCGGTCCTAAATGAGCCAGGGAACGTTTCTCTAATCACTTCCGATGGCACAGAATGATTCTACTCTCTCCTGGCTCTGAGGTTTTCAGATGGGCCTCGTTAATGCTAATGAAAATGTCACAGATGCTAATGAACAGCTAGTCCTCTCTAAAGCCACAGACAACCAGCTGAGGTTGCTGCAGAGGTTTGGAAATCAATGGTTGCGTTGTTGGTAGACCCACCCTTAGAGGGAACCTAATGTGCAGAGCTTGCTGGGCTGTGAAAATTCCCCGAGATGTGGGAGAGGGAGTAGAAAGATGTGGAAAGCCTCAGGAAAACAGAAAGCAGAGCCAATTAGCCATCGGAACTACCACTCGGACAGTTGGAAACCAAGAGCTGTAATTACCTCTCACTTGGAACATCAGCCTTCCTTGAGTCCTAGGGAATGACCTGCGGGCAGCTCCAGGGGCCTTTTAAATAAGAAGAGGAACACAGTTCTTTTCCTCTCAGACCCGAATAGCCCAGGATGGGTCTGTTAGCAACCCACAAATGGAAGAATAATGCTATTAATAATGGAAGGCAACCGGGTTTGTTATTTGAGACTTTTCCCCTTAATTAAGACTCCCTTTCTTTGAGTGGCCTGAAGTGTTCAGCTCCCGTTCATCAAGCCATCTGCTCTGCCTTCGTTTTCTCCTTCTCCCATTTCCTCCCAGAGGAATCTTTTCAGCTTCAACACGTGGGGAGACTTGCTCTGAACTGAATTTGCATCTCTCACTGAATCTATTTTAAGGTTTCTCTAGTGACCTTAATGGCTATCTCTAGTCACTTTCCCACCTTCAGGGACTGATTGTGTCTCTTCCCAAAGACTCCTAGGGGTCCCATTTCTCCCGCAGGGTTTCTGTTTGACGTAGGCAGACACTCTTCACCAGGGAGGCCATCTGGCACAGCAGCATTTGAGAAAACTTTTGCTTTCATCCTTCAGGATTAGGAAGAAATCAGTTTTTCCAGAATCTTCTTTTCCCCCCACCATGTTCCCAGACAAGCCCCTCACACAACAGAACAATCGATCGGGCCAAGAGCTGGGAAGGCTCTCTCTTGTCCAAACGGGTTTTCTGACTTATCAAACCCATTGTGATCCAGCTCCTTCCTTCCCTCTCCTCTCCCACCCCATCCAGCCAGACAGGTTCTCCTTCAGGTCCTACACATGCCAAGCTCCTTCTCTCCCTCCTTGGTGACTTTGCACTTATGTTCCCTTTCCCCTCCCCGGTCACTGCCCCGTAGTTGGCTTCTTCTCCTCACTGACATCCAAGACTGAATGTCACGTCCTCAGAGTCGCCCCTCCTGACCACCCAAACTGCAGTGGCTCCCCAGCCACTTTCTGTCAATCACCTGGCAGCACTGATAGCTGTATTTGTTTCCTGTCCCCCTCACCCCCAACCAGTAGGGCAGCTTTTCAAGACAAGAGACCTTATTCATCTTGCTCACCGCTTGCCCGCGGTACTTGGAACTGTGCCTGGCACATGGTGGGTGCTTAATATTAATAAATATTTGTGGCATTCATTATTTTTATTGCATATTTATAATAACCCTAAAGTTGTACATTACTGTTCCTGTTTAACGAGGGGGTAAAGAGAGGTTCGGAAGTTAAATAACAAGGTCACCCCGGGTCACCCATGTCTAGAAAGGAGCAGGTTCAGGACCCCAGTTGGTAGCTAACTCTACCCTCTCTGACAGTCAGGTCTTAAGACCTTGGGTGAGACGTGAGAACACGTCCATGTGTGTCTGCGATACCTCTGAATGTCATTTGGCTTTGTAGCTGGACCTAGAAGGCAGCTCAGAGATCATTTAGTTTTGTGTCACTCACTGTACTAGGGAACAAGCCAGCCCACAAGGGATAGTGACTGGCCAAAGACAAACACATAGTGGCCAAGGTGAACTTCACCCTGAGTTCCCCTGACTCTCCATCATGCCACAAACCACGATACATGGCTGCACCCATTGCCACAGGTGCCGCTAGGGGCAGTGGCTGGGAGTGGACAGCCACAGCTCTCCACGCCAAGCACCCCATGGTCCTGCCCAGAGGGGGCGCCACATTCATTTTGCACATAGATAAACAGCCTGCCGTCTCTTCTTCTTTTACTTGCTTCCTTAGAGTGGGTTGATGTCTAGAAAGAAACTGTTTCTAGCCTCCTGGACTTTAGAAGGCACTAAAGTGGCTGAAGGCACTGGAAAGTTCACCACCTCAGAGGGATGAGTTGTTCTCCCCCAGGCAGTTGCAGACTCATCGCTTCTCTCCTTAATTAACAGATGAAACTAAATGTAAAACATTGTAAGCAAGCAGCAATCTGGGAGTTCACAAAGATGAACTACTATTATACAGAGGGTACTTGAGTTTATGCCTCTTCTGTGTCCAGCATTTTTCTCTCTTTCCCTCTCTCTCTCCCCTAAAACACCCTTACTCGAACATAAAATCCTCTATATCTGATGAATAATAAGATAATGAGTGCAGGCCTGGAATCTTCCAACTCTCAGAATGCTAAAAAGAAGTCTAGAAGGAAATGTCCAACAAATTTGTCTTTGGGTGGTGGAGCTTGGGGGCAGGGGGATTCAATTTTTTTCTCCTCTGCATATTCCTATAGTGATGTCCTATAGGAAGCATTTATTACTTTTATAGTGGAAGGGGGAAAAAACTTGTATTTTTATAAAGAAAGTGAAACAGGAAGGTAACACTGTGGGTAACAGCTCCCGGCCAGGTTTTAGAACCACACACAGAGTTGACTTCAACAAGCTGAGCTGGAAGAGGTACTACGAGTTAAAGCTTTTGCCATTTAAAGCAGGAATAAGACTGTGGTTACTTCCCGTGTGACAGCAGGACCTGGAGCTGGAGGGGAAAAAAAAAAAACAGACCCAAAGAGGGAATTCTTTTTATAAGCACCTTTGATTTGGATTGCAGGCACATTGCTAAGTTTCAAAAGAAGTGTCGCTGGGCTGTGCCTCGATGCCTTCCGGCAGGTGGCGAAACCAGCCAGCCTCTTGCACACTGCTAGGTTCTGTTTGTTTCCTTTGTGCTAGACTTTGCCTGTCTCCTATAAAATAGCAGGGGAAGGAGCCCGGGAAGGGTTCAGAGATAAACCCCGAAGAAAATAGTGTGTCAAAATGAAATTATAAAGCCTCGAAAGACCCAAGGAAGAGTGGAGAGAAATGTTTTCTTGTACTCTTAAAGAAATGGGAAAAGCAATAGTCTGAAGAAAGGGAAAACAACTCTTTTGCTTTTCTATTTGTAAACTTTTTCTCCCCCTCCTCCTAGCTGCCACCGCCCTGGAAGACAAAGTCTGAAAACAAAACTCCTTTCACTGAGCTTTGCCCAGGGCTGGCTCCAACCTCCCCTGCCCTCAAGGCAGCTGGGGGTGGGGAAAGGGGATGTCAGCCAGCTTGGACTTCTTGCCCCTGCACTCTAGTCTCAGGCCCTGGCACTTTCCTGGGGCGTCCAGCAACAGAGGGAGCATATAGATGTGTTTAAGAAGGCACACTAAGGGTTTTGCTGGAGAAGCAAGTCCAAGACCAGAATTTGCAATAAAAGCATGAGCCCAAAGCTAAAAGCGAGGTGTCAAGAAAAAGGAAATGGGAACATTTAGGACTTATCCTTGGATACAGTTGCACAGAGTTGCCTGCACTTGAGTTCTGGTGCAGTGATGTGTGGGTGGTTTTGCAGGAGTTGAAAATCTTGGTCCAGGGATTGATTCAGAGTTGGCTGCTTTGGCAGGGTGGTCTAAGTGCACTTTATATACTTCAGCAAGAGGACCCTCTAAAAGGGGAAGACAGCCAGGCCCAGAAAGATCGTTATGGTTTAGGAGACTCATTTATTCATTTCCTTTGAAACGTATCATGTGTGACCTTGGCACGTTGGGTGAGGGGCTGGGAATAAAATGGGGACCAAAAACAGATGCGTGCTCACCCTCGCCACTCCCATACTCACTAATCGAGAAGATAGCCATTGATCATATGCGAATAAGTCAAAATTAAAACTGCAGTAAGTGATGTGAAGCATGGGAGCTTTAGAAAGCTAATATACTCTAGCTGTCTCCTCACTATCTGAGTCCAGACTCCTTGTGGTTGCAAGATTCAAAGGATTCTGGCAGATGGAGACTGATAACAACTGACCTGGAGTATGGGGTTAGGAGCAGTGGCAATGGTGGCTTTGCTGCCACCTTCCCGAGGGAACAGTGAGCTACAGAAGGGACACAGTTTCCCAGGATCCTTATACTGAGCTGATGTGAATAGGAAACAGGCCCCCAAAAGATCTGCACTAGTGATTATCAGACACCAGCCAGACAACTCACCTGCTTCCTGGGAGGCAAGAATAAGGACGAGGCTGGTGGCCAGAACTGTTGGTACAAGGCTGGGAATGAGTGCGTCCCTGCCCTACTTTCCCTGTGTTCCCATTTTCCTAACCCATTGGGTTTGGCCATTAAGTCAACGATCTGCCAGGGCTGTGTGGCTGTTTGTCTCAGGACTGCTCAGCAATCTGTCTGCACCATCCAGGCCTTGCCTCCATGAGTCCCAAACTCAACACCAGCTCCTGTTCCTCTGCTGTGCTCCTGGGGGCCTGGAGGGCCTGTTAGGCTTTGAGTCACCACCCCTGCCAGAGGTCTTTGAGTGGATCTGAAGCATACTAATAAAATCGATTCATAGACCACTCCACCCACTTTCTATTTGATTTTTCCATCCCAAATTTTATTCATCTATTAACAAAATATACCACTGGGTTTGTGGGTGAAACCACTGTTTGAATATTAGGAATATAAATCCTCGGCCACAGTTTACGTAGTTAACATAGCCAGAGTCAAACTCACACCACGTGTTGGGGAGTGACTCAAAAGAGCTTGTGAATAAGCTTCATTAACCACATGGATTATCACAAATCCACGAAGAGTGGCTTCCTTCCTTGTCCCTCAGTGCAGTTCTAAATAACAGCCTCTCCCAGGCCCCACGAATATTCAATACTAGAAGCTCTCACACCAGAACTCTCGGCCCCACACATGGGGCTTAGTTGTAGCTTGAACTCCTGACTTACACACTTGGCAGAAAAACCATGTAAAGGCTAAAAGTAACTATTCTGCTCCCAGTCTCTTGGACGTATGAACTTGGAAAGGCTCTCTTTTCCTTATAATCAATTTTTTAAGAGTACTGTCTACTCTCAAGGCCCTCACACATATTAATTATATTGCTAAACTCAATACTATTAAACTATGCTCTGTGTGGATCGCTGTACAATATAGTAGTGTGAACTACACACAATGCAAGCTACTACACAGTGTAGTAATGTGCACTATATACAGGGTAAGTTGCTACACAGGGTAGTAGTGTGCACCACACACAGCGTAAGCTAATATACAAGAGCACAAAGTGTAAACTGATAAACAGTGTGAACTACACAATGCAATTATATACACAACTATGCAGTGAAATAGTATAAATTATTACATGATGAAGTAGTAGGAACTACCATACGTATAATAGTATGAAATACTATCCAGTATAGCAGGATGGACTACCGCACAGTATCTTAATGTGCAGGTCATGTGATCTTTGAAACTTTTCTGTAATTCTAAAATTATTCCAAAATAAAAGTTTATGTTAAGGAAAGCCTTCTAGTTGCACTGTCTTCATAGTTTTCAAACATCCTGCTCTTCCAGCAGCCTCTTACAAGAACACTTAGGGCCTATTATTTCAAAACAATTGTTATTGTGTAACTTCAAATTTGACTCTGAGCCTCTTTATTGAAAAGTGTGAGACAAGTAGTTGTTGCAGAATTCTTAGTACTGGAAAGAGGGGAAATTTACTAGTTCTGAGCACAAGCAAAGCTTTTCCTGCAAAAGGCATCTCAAATAACCCTTTACAAATGAGACACCAAGTGTTATGGACAGCAATGTTTTCAGAAGCATTTTCACAACAAATGCAATGATAAATTTCAAAAGATTCTTGAAGCGACCTACTGTAAAAGATGAAGGTAAAGCTGCCCCACACATCAGGGAAGGCCATTCTACGAAAGGCCAAACAAGCTCATGTTAAATATGTAACCTCCTGGAGGTCCAGACAAATACAAAGATAGAATGTAGACTGTGTGGGAGGGTAGATAGCATACATGTTCCATACACCATTTCCACAAGTACCTCTTTCATCAGTAGGGCTTTTGCTTGGAGCTGGGAAGCAGAGAGTTCAAGGCTGACTCTAATCTGGCCAGGAACACCAACCTCCTGAGTAGCTGGTTGGAGACACCCCACTTAGGATAATACACAGTTGTTAAATGAAGAGACATTTTATAGGTTTGTGTACAAAAAAAAGAAACCTTTTGAGTAAGCCAGTTCTAGGAGAGAATAGCCTCACACTAATTCGTTCATAAGACAATGGAGAAGTTACCTAGCCTCTTTCAGTGGGGATAATAACTATCTTGTAGTGTTGTTGTGAGCAATTAGCAATATACCTGGCTAATAATGGCTGTCATTTACAGTTCCTGCATGATGCTTACCTGTGCATTCTAAGCCCTTTAGAGCTATCATCTGCTTTAATCCTCATAACAACCCAATATTGTCAATATCTCATTTCTTCAGTTGAAGAAATAGAGGCCCTGAAAGTTAAAATAGTGTAACTTGTTTAAGGACACAATGATGGTACTTGTCAGAGCCAAATCTCAATTCAAATTACACCTCCTAGCTATGTGATCTTGTGTAAGTTATTTAATTTCCATGTGCCCTGGTTTCTGTATCTGTGAAATGGGGATAATAACAATGCCTTCGGTTATCTTGAGTACTAATAATAGATGTAACTAATGATTAATTAAACAGTAAATGTCAAGTGTTTAGCACAGTAAATTCTTAATAAATGATAGATTTATATAATACGTGAAAAATCAGATGAGAAGGAATAGAGGTTGATACTTTGTAGAAACAGAGAAAATCACATAAGCAAGGCTTTTACTTGGCTCAAAAGCTACCTGAATTTTAACTGGGAGGCAAGTTGCAATAAAACTAGACTTTTCCTGCAGAAGTAGCAATATATCTTATATAACATATTAATGGCATTAAATATTGTCTCCAACATTTTATGAATCATAATCACCATCGTTAAATGACCATAGTTTAGCCCTTCTTGAATTATAGCATCAATCAAAGAACTGAGGATCAGAAAAAGAGTCTCCCATTTGCAAGGCTGATGTAACCCTTGAAGGTTCCATTTCTACTTAAATATTGTGGGCATGCTCACATACCATTTTCATTGTTTCTGCTCTAAGTTTACATTGTAAATTTTCTGTAAGTTGAATCACTTTTTTTTTTTTTTTTTACCAATTCACACTTTATTGAACCACTAAGAGTGAGTACCATTCATAATGACTATCTGCCTATGTGACCATGACGCCAAGACAATCAAGATACTAAAATAAATTGAGAGTGTAAGAAAAGTCAAGCAGCAGGCTTACATTTTTAAAAGACCATTGAACTAGGCATTTAAATGGATTAGAACTCCAGGTACTGCTGAATCATTTCTATTCTTCCCTTCAAGTGACCATTCAACTTTAATTTCTACAGAGACAGAAACATCATCTCCCTGTGCCAATCATTTTATCTTTGTACTCAGACCCACCATGAGACCAAAATTATGCCATCTAAATAAAATAGCCTCAGTGTGCTGTTATATTATGATATATATATTAATTTTTGTCTGTGGTTCCTGGCTCAGAACTCCCACAGCCCTTATTAAAGGGTTCTGTTATGCTGTTGGGGTGTTTTAGGCCTCAGCAGACAGAATCTCTCTTCTCCTGTCCTCCTTTTACCTGCTCCTTTTTCTCCCGAGCTCAGGACTCTAATCCTCCCTCACCTTTCTGTCTTCGAGCTGGCCATAAAGAGATTCTCTGTCCCACCTGTCTGACTGTAGGCCAAAAGACCCCCATTTCAGAAGGGGCCTTGCCTCATACCCAGGAGGAAGGAATGCTGTGCAGAGAGCCCAAGAGAAATCAGAACCTACATGCCTTGCTGGGATTCCCTACTCAGCTTGTTAGTACTAGAACATAATATTTTTGTCCAATCTATACATTTCTACATAGTTGTCCATGCTTTGATTATGTCTATCCAGTAAAGCTTCCAAAAAAGGCCCAAGAGGACATTGGACAGGAAGCTTCCGGGATACCTGAACATGTGGAAACTCCCAGAGAGTGAGTGGCATGCCCCAGAGAGCGTGGAAGCTCTGTGTTCCTTCCTATGCACTCTTTATCTTTACCCTTTGCAATAGCCTTTGTAAAAACTGGTAAATGTAAGCAAGTATTTCCCTGAGTTTTGTGAGTCACTGTAGCAAATTAATCAAACCCAAAGAGGGGATGTCGGATCCCCGACTCATAGGCAGTCTGGCAGAAGCACAGATAAAACAACCTGGGGCTTACGCTTAGCATCAGGAAAAAGAGACATCAGTCTTGGGGACTGAGCCCTCACCCTGTGGGATGTGATGGCATCTCCAGGAAGATAAGTGTCAGAATTGAATTAGAGGACACTCAGCTGGTGTCCCCTGCAGAACTGATTCATTGTTTGGTGTGTGGGGAAAAATCCCTACACATTTGGTTGCAGAAGACTTCTGTGCCAATTGTTCATTCTGTGTTGAGTGAGAGAATGTGAAAAAACACAGTTTGTGGTTTTTCCACTCGAAGTGCCTAACTCAGGGCAATTCTCTTGCTATATCCTTACAAAAGCTAAATTGCTGTTATATACCCTTTTTGACTTTGGTATCTCTAGCCTTTCTTTGGGCACAGAGTTCCACTGTTTTCAAATTTAAAATATATTCTGATATCAAAGAAAGATTTATCAGAAAAACCTGTCACTATTATTTAAAAGACAACAATGTAGTCAAGGGGATGGCAAATATGTAGCACACAGAGCACCGCCCTCCGCTACATTGCTCACGGCAGGTAGGGCGAATCATCCGCTTACACAGTCCGCTCAGTTGAGCCTGGCATAACCTCAGGTTTCTACTCAAACAGCACTGCAGGAAGACAGGAGGTATTGAGCAAGGTTGATAGAAGAAATGGGGATATTTTCCATTTTCCATCACCTATTTCCCATCACCCATTTCTTTGATCCAAACCAGTCCTCATGCTATATATACAGCTGCCACTCTGTTCTAGACCTCCCTCTGGCCAGGTCCACTCTGTTAGGTCCTGGAGAGCAATCCCAGCTGCCAGGAAAGGGAAGATGCACCTCGCATAGTCCAGGATTCTGGGTTCCTCCCAAGCAGCAATATCAGAGTGGACCATACCACAGAACACAGACACGCCACTCTGTTATCTGTTTCCTGCAATGACTCCAATAAGGTCAGCATCAAAAGTGAAATGTTAGCTACATGTGGTGGCTCTCTCCAGAACTCAGGATCAAATAAGTCCTTTTATGCTAAGTCACATCCTTCCCTTTTTACTAGTTGTGAGAAATCACTTTCAAACTTTCCTCCCAACCTTCCCTAATGGGGGATAGAAAGATGGCATATGACCCCACTCTTTAATTCACAAGGAGATTTTTATTCTCATGATAATGCCATCACAATAAGGTGATACCTCTGAAAAAAACCCAAGGCAACAGCGACAACATAAGCACAAGGAGGCTTTGTCAAAGCTTTAACTCACTTTGGTCGAATTCTTTCTGTGCCCTCAGGTACTCTCACCTGTATGGTTAAAAGTATGCAAACTATTCTAGTCAGACTGTTGTATATTTCTTCCTCCATGAGATCTAATCTGCACATTTTCTCCAAAAACTTTCCAAATTTTGTGACCCCTCACTGCCTGCTTCCCTCCCCCTGCACCCCCTGGTCACTCCCACCCACCCGTATGGCTTCAGATTCACCCATCAGATCATCATATGTGACTTTGCTCCTTTGTCAATAGTCCAGCCATGCCGTCCTTCTGAGACAACATGTGCACTTGCCCATAGCACTATGCAGATGGCTGGTTTGTAGGGACAGTATTGGTAATAGGAGTAATATAAAAAAAGGAAATGCTGCAAAAGTGAGGCCAAGATGTCTAGTTTTTAATTAAGCAAGAGATGTCTGAGCTTTCAAGCCATCTGGGACCTACAGAACCCTAAAGGATAAGATTGTCTCTCCTACTTGTCTCCTCTTGGCTCTCTCAGCAGCAGCCACATGGGGCTTGTTGCAGTTTCTGGAACATGTTATCACCTCTGGGCTTTTGCACTTGTGATTCCTTGAGTGCTTCTCCCTCGGGCTTCTGCATGGCTGGCTCCATTTAGACATAGAGACTTTTCCATATCTTTCCTCAAACTTCACCTTTGCAGTGAGGGGGTTTCTGAAAACCCCCATCCAAAAAAGAAAATTCCAGCCCTCTACTCCCCATTACCCCTTCCTGCTTTATTCCTTACCATTTATCACTATTCGTTATAGTATATATTCTAGTAGGACTTACTGACCTTGAGTGTCTTACTGTCTCCCTCTCTGGAATGTAAGCCCCAGGAACAAAGAGACTTTGCCCTTCTGCATCACTGCTGCATCTTGAGTGCCTAGAACAGAGCCTGGCATATGTTAAGTACTCAACACATATTTGTTGAATGAATGAATAAATAAGCTCATAATAAAAAGTTGAAGTAGGAAACAAAAACCTATTAGGATGTATCTTAGCTCGGGCTGCTATGCCAAGCAACAGAAATGCACTTCTTACAGTTTTGAAGGCTGAGAAGCCCAGGATCAAGGTGCCATCAGGTTCAGCCTATTCCTGGCTTGTAGACACCTCCTTTCTCACTGTTTCCTCACATTGCCTTTCCTCAGTCCCTGCTCCTGGAGAAAGAGAGAGATATCTCTCAGTCTTCCTCTTCTTAGAAGGGCACTAATCTCATCATGAGGGTCCCACCCTCATGACCTAATCTGAATCTAATCACCTCCTAAAGACCCCCACCTCCAAATGCCATGTTTCCCTGAAAATAAGACGGGGTCTTATATTTATTTTTCCTGAAGAAGACACCCTAGGGCTTATTTTCAGGGGATGTGTTATTTTTTTTTAAGTATGGTACAACAACCTACATTTATTCAAATATAGTTAAGTCATCTTCTTCTGGAACATCATCATAACTGTCCAAACCCCGAATTCCATCCTGAATTTCTTGAGACTCTATTTCCTTTAGAACCATTGGCCCCAATGTCTCATGTCGAGCAATAGAGCTCTCCTGGGGCAGATGAGAAGGGCTGCTCCTCTTCTTTACCGCTCGGCGTCGAAATGCATGGGTTGTGCAGATACCCTGCGTAGCCACGCCCATCACTAAGTCTTATTTCCGGGGTAGGGTTTATATTGCACAAATGCTTAGAAATCCTGCTAGGGCTTATTTTATGGGTAGGTCTTATTTTGGGGGAAACATGGTACCATCACATTGGGGAGTAGAGTTTCAACATATAAATTTTAGAAGGACAGATTTAGCCCATAACAATGTAACCATCATAGGAACAGACATTTGTTTCTCTTTCTGTTCACTGATGTGATCCCAACATCTACAATAGTGCCTGGCATATAGTAGCCATTCAAGAAATATTTGCTGAATATGAACAGGAGAAACTATCTGTAACTGCTGAACTAAAATATAATAGACACAATCAAATCACAGAAGTGGTATTGATATACAAGCTCAGATTTCTACTCACCAAAGATTATCCAATCATTTATCAAGACTATTAGTTAGGATATTAATTTTGTGTTAGTTACAGGGACCCAAGTTAACTGTGGTTTAAGTTAGAGAGTTATACATCATAAAGTAGATAGATGTTTGTTCCTGTCTCACATTATAGTCCAGTTCTATATGGCAGTTCCGCTCTGCAAAGTCTTCAGAGGTCTGGACACTGTTTAATTTGTGGGAAAGGAGAAGAAAACGCCATGTCCCTTCCCTTAAAGGGCATACCTAGAAGTTACACCCGTCACTTGTGTTCACATCCCATGGGCCACATGGTCACACCTAGCTGCAAGTTAGAATGGAAAATGCACTTGCAATTCTAGACAGATATAACTCAGTACTTCTGCTGTAATAGAAGAAGAGGTGAATGCATTTATGGGAGATTAGTAGTCTATGCCATACCATGTATTTTAAAAATAATCATTTAGAATTAAGATTGATGTCATGTAAGTAATTGTTGTAGGTAGATAATACATATATACACAGACGGTTGTTATACTATTTTCTTTATCTGTGTTTATGTTTAGAATCTTCATAATAAAGAGCTGGGCATGGTGGCTCACACACATAATCCTAGCATTCTGGGTGGCTGAGGCAGGAGAATCCCTTGAGCTCAGGAGTTCAAGACCAGCCTGGGCAAGAGTGGGACCCCATCTCTACTAAAAATAAAAAATTCTCTGGGCGTTATGGCATATGCCTGCAGCCCCAGCTACTTGGGAGGCTGAGGAAGGAGGATTACTTGAGCCCAGGAGTTTGAGCTTGCAGTGAGCTATGAGGATGCCACAGCACCCTACCCAGGGTGACAAAGCAAGACTCTATCTCAAAAAAATATTCATAGTAAAGAGTTCTAAAATATTTGATTGCATAGGCATATAGTATGGGATTTTGTTGGTGTTTGAGTTAAGAAGTAGGATTTGGCGTGGTTCAGTATATTATCAAAGGATGGAAAAGGTATGGGGGATTTACAAGGCTTTGAAGGGCTCCTGAGGCATTGGACAGCCAATGTATTGGCCTTCCTCTGAGCCAGCTGCCAATGCAAAGGCAGAAACAACAACAAAAAATGCTGACCTAATAATTCTTTCAAGATTCTCAATCTCTATTCTGATGGCTCCAGGGAGGACACAAATATCTGGATCAAGAATCCTGTTTTTAAGAGATGATGTTTGATTTCTGGCTATTCCAAGCAATGGAATTCCCACCTGTGTTCTGGGGACTTGCTAGGGCCACTACACACTGGCCATGACCACCAGTTCTGCTCCAATCTGCTTCTGGTTATTCTTTATATATTTGTGTGTGTGAGAGTATGTATGTGTGTGTGTGTGTGTGTGTGCATTTTTAGAGATGGGGTCTATGTTGCCTAAGCTGGTCTCGAACTCCTGGCCTTAAGCAATCCTCCCACTTTAGCCTCCCAAAGTGCTGGGATGACAGGTGTGAGCCACATCCCAGACTGGTTATTCTTTATAAAGAACATCGTGCACAACTTCATAAAATTTTGTTTTCTAGAATTCTATTTTATAATTATTCCTTTCCTTTTGTAATTTTTCACAAAAGCTCACCCCTAACCACGAAATGCCTGGCTCAAAAGTGGTACCTGCCATCTTGCAAATGAGATGGCGTTTAGCACCTTAAAGGCCTTTTTGGAGCAATGCTTCTCAGAGGCTGACCCATCATCTCTGAGGGCTAATCCAGACTCTCCTACTCATCAGCTTGGGAACCCTGGCAACTTGTGGAAACTGAGGCCCGTCTCAGTTGCAATGAGTTGCAATGAGGATACTAATAAATTCTTTAAAACCAGCCTGTCGTGAAGGATTCTTCAAAACATCAGTGAAAGTATCTCTAAATATAAACATAAGGGTTTTTTCTCAAGTTCTTATTCTTCCTCAAGCTTGATTTTCTTAGGGACTTAAGAACGATTTCTACTTAATGTTTCCCTGGCCTTGTGATACCGGTGATAAAACAAGATTTGCATTTGGAGCCCCACACTGTGCTCTCTGACTCTGCACCCACCCACCATTATAAGACTTCCAGTCCTCCTTAGAAATCTCTGTAGGCTCCTAGAAGTTCTCAGAGAGGCTTCACGTGATCACCACTTTAGCCCTTTCAGGTATAAGGTGGCCTTAACCATCATTATTCTTGCTTTCTCCTTCTCTGGTTATCTCCAAGTTCTCAGAAGCTCAGAAAGCTGTCACCACAATTAAGGATACTGCTTTATGAGGACTACAGCTGCCAAAGACAATCTTGGAAGATGTTGCTAATTTACAAATTCTACTCTTACCTTTGGTTCCTGCTTCCACCTTCTCGTGGAAGCTCAGCTATTTTTTTGTGAAGTAGGGGGCAGTTGGAAATTAGTCCCTATTTTTTTATTTTAACCTAGTATATTTTATTTTCACAGGACATCAGTCTTAGCTGAGAGTGCTGTCTGCTGTCATCTCCATAATGAAGTGAAGATATCCTCTCACCACCTTTGGGCTACACTCTGCTCTGTGGCTCTTGGCACTGGGCTGCTGAGATTCCCATTCCTTACTGGGATTTTGATGAACTGGCCCTTCTGACTCGCTCTTGTAGCCTTTCTTCACAACACTCAGGCGTGAGTCCATGGCATTGCGCTGGGAAAGAATCTGAGAAAAAGACACTATACTCCAAAATCTGATGGACATTCTCTGATTCTGAGGCATTATTCTTGAATCAAGCTATTACTTCTTATTTCGTCTTTTCCTCATCATAATTCTACACACGGAGGTGCTTTTGCCGGTGATGCAAATAGACTCACTCCATCACTTCTTTGCGCCCAGGTGCCTCTGTATTCCAGGAAGGACACAGCTGTGGCTGAATCTAAAACAGTTACCACACTTCTTTATGAGCTCCTGTGCTGTAGATTGAATGTTCGTGACCACAAAATTTGTATATTGAAATCCTAACCTCCAATAGGATGGTATTAGGAGGTGAGGCCATTGCAAGGTAATTAGGTCTTGAGGGTGGATCCCCTATAAGTAGAATTAGTGTCCTTATCAGAGGAGACAGGAGAGTTTGCCCTCACTCTCTCTGCTCTCTGTCAGGTGAGAACACAATGAGAAGACAACCGTCTGCAAACCAGATCAGACACCAGATCTGCCAACACCTTGATCTTGGACTTTTCAGCCTTTAAGTCTGTGAGAAATAAAGGTTTATTATTTAAGCACCCCATTCTATGATATTTTTGTTAAAGCAGCCAGAACTGACTAAGGTATCTTATCTCTGCAAGTGACAATCTCTTCTCACTACAATATATGAAAAATGAAATACTGTGGATTAGTGAGTTAGTTCAACTACTCAGTTTACTTAAGTTTGTCAAATATCATGTCAATATTTATGGATATAAGTTCTAGAGACAGAAAGAGCATTATTGAGATTTGGGAGTACAACACAGGTACAATGTGAACTCTGAACTTGAGAAATTCACCATGTATGGATCTTTCCTGGGAAGGAAAATAAGAATATTATAATTGGCTATATGTTCTCCTTTTCCTTTAGATTTCTTGATTCTTCTCTTCTTGGTTCTCTGTCTTATTTCTGGAAATGAACAAACTCAAAATAGATTGTTTACTGCTTAAAATCTCTTTGTCTTATGCCTTGAGCTATACCAAGAGAAAAAAAGGAAAACCAGTCAATGAAATATGCCCAATCTTTCTATAGAAAGAGACAAAAATATTCAGGATATTTTAGACATAAGACTATTCTAATTTTTAATCCTGTTTTACAGAAATTAGAGACTTGGGTCTAAATTTAGCTGAGTCTGACCTGCTTCACCTAGCCTCACTTGCCATTAACAATGAGAAAGAATTTTAAAACTCCCCAATTCCTGTCAGTTTCTATTATTAATCAGAAAAGCATTTCCTTAATCCTTCACCCCATGAGCAGTTTCATTATAGTTTCAAATTTTGTGTAAAGAATTCTGCTTGAAATATTATATTTTTCAGAAAATATGATTGTAAAGGAAATGGAATTTAAGCAATTTGATAAAATTATGTTTATAAACTATTCACTTGTTATAAAGGAAAATTCAAAAGGACAGTATGCTCATGTCATGAATTTGTTCTAAAAAAAATTATAGCTGTTTTGTTGAAGAGATGTGGAATAGCAGGTGGCCAGGAAGGAGTCTTAATTAATTAGATCTTTTGACCCTGAGTCACCAGCTTTTCAATTTTTCTCTAGAGGAAGAAAGGGTTAATTTATATTATTTTCATTTTTTTCAGAAAGGACAGCCTCTAGGCTCTCAATTCCTGGGCTCAGTGTCAAGGCTGCACAAAATAATGAGAGGCCATATTACAGATCTTTTCATTAGCATCTCAAAAGGCTGCATACCCATTAAAATACCACTCTAACCCTCATGTGTAGATATGTATACAGTTTGGTTTGGGAGTAAGAAATTAAATCTCTCCACGAGCATCTTTTCCCATTTGTTTAACTTTGCCTTAATTTGCAATCTATTCAGTGCCACACATTTAAGATAAAGGAGGCTGAACACTCAGATACTTGGCAGCTCTTACTGTATCACTCCCAGATAGAGAGAGTCACTTGACACCCCACAGAGGAGAAAGTATGTCAGAGCTCCCATGAGCAGCTCAAAGAACTGAACCCCCACAAGGCTCTTTTGACCAAGAATTTGGTCCTGTGGCAGCATTTATTTCACCCACAGCAGTTAGACATAAGTGAATATTTATCCTTTGAAGGGAGGGACTGGGCACAGAAAATGTGGCAAGGTCAATCATATTGAAAAGAAATAGCAAAAAGCCAGATGTAAACCCTACCTTATCAGTAAACACATTAAATTTAAATAGCATAAACATCAGAATCAATGGCAGAGTTTGGTAAGATAAATATAAGACATGTTACAAATATTGGCTGTCTACCAGAGACACACTTTAGAGTCAAAGACACAACTAGGTTGAAACTAAAAGAATAACATACAAACAATAACCAAAAAAGAACTCAAATGGTTATATCAGATATAATAGACTTTAAGATAAATTTTTTTCTAGACACAAAGAAGGACATTTTGGGACAAAAGATCACTCAGTCAGGAAGCTGTAATAATTATGAATATACATTCACCTAACAAAAAATGTCTTAAGATACATCAAGCACAAACTAATAGAATTGAAGGGAAAAATAGACAATAATATTTGGAGACTTCTATACTCTACTTTTAATAACAGATTGAACATCTACGTAAATTATAAACAAGAGTATAAAGGACTTGAACAATACTATAAGTCAACTAGAACCAGCCGACATGTATGGAACAATCTGCCAGAAACAGAAGAATACACATTCTTCTCAAGTGCACATAGAACATTCTCTAGGATAAACCATATGTTAGATCGTAAAACAAACATCATTAAATTTGAAAGTATTTAAATCATGCAAAGTATGTTCTCTGACCCCAATGGAATTAAATTATAAATCAATAATTGAAGGAGATTTGAGAAATTCACAGATGTGGAAATTAAACAATATGCTCTCATATAACCAATTGATCAAAGAAGAAATCACAAGAGAAATTACAAGACATTTTGAGATGAATAAAAACAAAAACACAATATACCAAAACTTAAGGTATTCAGCTAAAGCTGTGCTTGGAGAAAAATTTACAGCTATAAACATCTATATTAAAATAAAAGAAATATTTCAAATCAATAACCTAACATTCTGCCTTAACAAATAAGGAAAATAAAAGAGCAAACTAAACCCAAAGTAAGCAGAATAAAGAAAAACTAAAGATTATAGAAAAAATAACTGCAATAGAGAATAGAAAAATAATAGAGAAAATCAACCAAACCAAAAGTTGTTTCCTTGAAAAGACCGACAAAATTGACAAAACTTTAGACTGACAAAGAAAAAGAGAGAAAGAAAGGAAAAAAAACCCTCAAATTACAAAAATCAGGAATGAAAGAGGAAACATAACTACGAATCTTACATAAATAAAAAAAATTATACAAGAATAGCATGAAAAATTGTATCCAACAAACTACATCACCTGGATAAAATAGACACATTTGTAGAAAAACATGAACTATCAAAACTGAGTCAAGAAGAAATGGAAAAATTCAGTTTCAAGAAAGTAAATAGACGATCTATTGAATTCGGAGAAAAATGTCTGCAAATTTGACATAAACTACCAACACTGAGTAAAGAAGAAATGGAAAATCTAACTCAGATTCAAGAAAGTAAATAGACAATCTGTTGAATTAGGAGAGAATATCTGAAAATTTTACATCTGACTTGAGACTTGAATTCAGAATATATAAAGAACTTTAAAAACTCAACAATAAAAAGTCAAATAACTTAATTAAAAATGGGCAATTCAGTTGAGGAGATATTTCTGCAAACAAATACAAATGCCAGATAAGCACATGCAAAAAATGCTCAACATTTTTGTTCATTAGGAAAATGCAAATTAAAACCAAAATGAGATACCACTCCACTTTTACTAGGATGGATAAAATAAACAAAAGACAATAACAAGTATTGACCAGGATACAGTGAAATTAGAATCCCGTTGGGATGTAGAAGCCATAAAGGGTTAGATTCACTGATGGATTAAATATGAAGAGTAAAAGAAACATCTAGGGAACCTAGGATAACTCTCATGTTTGATTGGAGCCTTTTGTCTTTCACTCAGTCTCACAGGAAGAAAAAAAAATCCTATATTAAGCAAACAATGTGCATGTACACCCCACATGTATACTAAGTGTGGAACAAAATGAGAATATTCACATAGAGAAAAAAATTTAAATCAAAGGTATTATTGAGCAAGAGTTAGAAGAGGGGGTTATTATATGAACTTGAATACATATTCCTAAGAGTTCTAAGAGTATCATTATGCCTTTGGCTAGATATTGAGTGTATTCACTCTTGAAGAGAGGAAGAAATACATTCAAGCGTGCACGCGCGCACGCGCGCACACACACACACGAGGAGCTCAAACTTAAAATTCTTACTTTATGCCTATCAAGTGTTCCTAGAGCTATACAAACCCTCCAATCTTCAGACAAGTTCTTGTTCCTTGCAGAGGTTGCTCAGCAATGCTGAGCTGACCTTCAGAGGAAAAGCTAGATTGTAGTCCATGGAATGCAGTATCAGGAAACTATGTGACTTTGCAAATATTTTTGTGTCTCAAAAAATCCTTATTTAGAAAGTCCAGTTAATTTAATGCATTATTACACATGATTTCACAATAGACACAAAAGTGATCTATTTGTAAATTTGTTTCTCAATAAAATTTGACTATGTGCAAAAAAACCTGATGGAATGAAATATTGTCAGGAAAATTATTGATAGGTCTTGTTTTTGCTGTTAATTTTAATTATTCTAATTAATCTGGGCTCTCTCAGAACTGTCTTCTGTTCTGCCATTAGTTAGTGGTTTAATCTTAAGCAAGTCATTCTTTTCTTTATCTGTCAAATGAAGCATTTGAACTAGACCACTGTCTAATGTTCCTTTCACCTCTAATAATATTTGTGTTTCGAAATAGAGATTAAATTTTAGTCATAATCTAATTACATGTTAAATTCCCTTGCCCCACTGTGCTGACTATAGTAACTAAACCACTAATACACTGGAAACAGCAGAGAAAATGTTTCAGTTTAGTCAGGGAGAGAGTCAAAGAGAGAATTATTAATATGTTAGTTGATTAAATATGGATTTCATGATCGCCTATTTGTCTATTATGGTCAAGAGGTTCCAAGTAAAGTGCCCACTTGTAGCTAAATTGCATTAAAAAACACTTTAGCAATTTTGGCACTTTTAAAAAATAGCTAGGTATTCAGTTTTTAAACTGAATGCTTCAGGAATTTTTATAGAATAACTAATAGAAATGTGCCTTCAGAGAAAAGTGGGTGATTTGTTTTTATAAATCTACAACTGCTCTGCATGTATCTTGTAGCTCTGTGTAGCCAATGTAGATGTATGTCATGTTGCGAAAGAGCCTCTTAGATAATAGAATCCTCTTCCTGAATTCCACTTACCACACAATAAATATTCTGTAATAGATGCATGACAAATATTGTTCTTATCTCCATTAAGTTATTCAGTTGGAGGTTATACTTTCATTACTATACAAATACATTTAAACAATGACCCATTTGCAAATAGGTATGTCCATAACTATGAGAGTGGATAATACTGATATTGCATTTCCTCTGACTTCAGCCAAGCATAAATGTGACAAATGGCTTTATTGCTCTACTCTGCTGTTCAGGGAAAATCAGAGATTTAAATTTGAATAGTACTAAATGGCTCTCTACACTCAGGTAGCCCTCCCTTGACCATCTGCCAATGTGCATACTTCCTAAAATAGAACATCGCTTCTGCTGGCAAATTCATTTCCTCAATTTTCTAGAGGCTACAGAAAAGCTCAGCATAGGCATAGACTCTAGCCATCCCTTAGAAATGGTAAACACCTCAAACAATGAAAATCATCCATTTCCTTGAAAAATTAAAATGCAATTTGGCAAACATACTTTCTCTGGGTAGAGCCTTACCTTAGTAACATGCTCAGTGGTTTGACTATTCATCTGAATCATTTAGGAGCTATTTGAAGACAGATGAGCTTAAATCACATCTTTAAACAAAGCAAAATAGATTTAGACTTCCACAAACATCTGTTAATTTTTCATACACACTGAATCAATTAAGATAATTCACCTTATGGTGTAACTCACGAGAAAAAGCTCCCAACACAACACGGAAGAAGGGAAAATTCAGTTATGCAAATGATTTCCATTTAAACTGTGCCCAGTGAACAATAGAGTAAGTGATTCAAACTGCATGCTAATCACCTTCACATCCACAGGGCTCTAGGAAAGCCAAGGCAGACAAGATCAGATTTTCTGCAGGATTCAAGAATGACAGTGTCCTTGAAGGTAGAAGCCCTAGCCCTGTCAGTTCACCCATGTAATAGAGAAACTTGTCTGGGATACTAGTTGTTTCTCTCCTTAAATCTACTTAATGGGCAACTATTTTCCTCTGTGGGGATGTTAGGATGATTTGGGATAATGAAACAACATCTGATGATTTTTCTCAAATTATTCAACTTGAACCAAATCAAAAACTGGCTGCAATTACCTTGCAAACGCGGCTAAAACCACCCTTGATCCTTTGTAACTGAACAGGAGATACTGGTGACTGCTACTTGGCAGCAGCCTTCAGAATCTCTGAATTAGAAGGGAATTACTCTTGACTTCTTGTAAGGTTTGAGACTTTATGGATCATGACCAAGAAGGTGATTCTAAAGCTGAAAACATTGATACCAAAGGTCATATAGGTATTTGGGGCATCTGAAAGGCTCTGATGTGCTTAAAGTAGTAAATTCTGGCATACGGGGGTCTTTCAGATATCCCAAAGACTGATTTAAATGTATTTCTTCAAAGTATTTAATATTTCCAGCATTTCCTTACTTTACCATGAGCTTTCTATTTAGAGTACTTTTAATGTATTGAGGACTTCTTTTTGAGCCAGATACTATACCAAACAGTATAGAATTTCCTTTGATCTTTAGAACAGCATTATAAAATGGGAACTTTTTTTTTTTTTTTTGAGACAGAGTCTCACTCTGTTGCCTGTGCTGGAGTGCTGTGCTGTCAGCCTAGCTCACAGCAACCTCAAACTCCTGGGCTGAAGGAATCCTACTGCTTCAGCCTCCCAAGTAGCTGGGACTTCAGGCATGTGCAACCATGCCTGGCTAATTTTTTCTATATATTTTTAGTTGTTCAGCTAATTTCTTTCTATTTATTTTTAGTAGAGATGAGGTCTCTCTCTTGCTCAGGCTGGTCTTGAACTGCTGAGCTCAAATGATCTCCCCACCTTGGCCTCCCAGAGTGCTAGGATTACAGGTGTGAACCACCATGCCCAGCCAAATGGGAACTATTATATTCACTCTACATTTGAAGAAGCTTTGGCTCCAAGAGTTTAAGCTATTTATATCAAAAGAAAGGAGAGAGCTGGGATTTTTGATTACTGATCTGAATGACTTCCAAAGTTCATAATAGTTCCAATATGCTACTCCACTCCCTGCATAGCAAGAAAGAGTTATGATCATTCTGAACCCCAGGCCATAAGGTTCATTCTTCTACCCCTAGTGTCTTATTTAGTTCAGGTTGCTATAACAAAGTACTATAAACTGGGTGGCTTATAAACAATAAAGATTTGTCTCTCACTGTTCTGGAGGCTGGAAGTCCAAGATCAAGGTACCAGCATAGTCGTGTCCTGTTAAGGGCCTTCTTCTGAGTCGTAGACTGCTAACTTCTCATTGTATCTTTCCATGGCAGAAAACCAACGAGCTAGCTCTCTGACCTTTTCTTTTATAAAAGCACTAATCCCATTCATGAGGGCTCCACCCTCATGACCTAATTACCTCCCAAAGGCTTCCTATCCAAGTACTAGCATATTGGGGATTAGATTTTAATATACAGATTTTGGGGGGACACAAATATTCAATTCATAATATTGGAGCTGGGATTTGAACCCATGATCAAATGACTTCCAAAGTCCATCCTTGTTCTAATATACTGCTTTATTCTCTGCATAGCAAGTTATAATCACCCTGATCCTCATGGCCATAAGGTTTCTTCCTCCACCACTAGATTTAAAGTGTCAGTCTAGAGTTTAAAACTCACATGCATTGGCCCTTCCTCAAAGGCTTCTAATTCAGTGGGTCTGGGAGCCAGGCAGGTGCAGTTTTCTAAGTTCCCCAGTTGATTCTAATGTACACTTTCAGTCAAGAACCACTGATCGTATAACTTAGTGATCCTATAACATTGGGATCCATGTATACATTCTTAGACATACTGAGATCTGTAATGATGTTTTCACTGCTGTGTTGTCATTTCAATGATAATTTTTTTAAATTATTGCTATGGTTTGAGTATGGTTTTTCCCCTTGAAAACCCATTTTGCAATTTGACTCCCAATGTAACTGTATTGAAGGTGGTAAGACCTTTAAGAAGTGTTTGCATCACGGGGGATCCACCCTCATGAAGGAATTAATGGCACTCTCACGGGACTGGATTCATTCTCAAGAAAATGAGTTCTTGCTCTTGAGGGACTGGACTAGTTACTGTGAAAACAGGTTATTATAAAGCAAGGCCGCCCCTCATTTCTGCTCCTTTCACATGCACCCACTTCCCCTTCTGCTTGTCTATCATGTTCTGACACAGCCTGTGGCCCTCACCAGAAGCTGCTGCCATGCCTTTGGACTTCCAGCCTCTAGACCTGTGAGCCAAATAAACTTTTATTCTTGATAAATTACTCAGTGTCAGGTATTCCGTAATAACAGCAGAAAACAAACTAAGACAATTACTGTAAGCCAGTTCTGGGTCTGGATAACCATGCCCTGCCAGCTGACTTTACTCCTTTCCATGTGTTTCAGTTTTGCCATTGTAGTCATTCATTTGTACTCGTGCCACAAATATTTATGTTTCTAATATATGTCACGCAATATTCAATTATAAATAAGACAATAAGCATGTTTGCTCATTTCAGAATGCTGTTAAAAATAGTGACTATCTTAATTGATTTTCAACAAAGGTGCCAAGAACACACAATGAGAAGAGGACAGCCTCTTCAATAGGTGGTGTTGAGAAAACTGCACATCCATATGCAGAAGAATGAAGTTAGACTCTTATCTCACATCATATACAAAAATCAACCAAAATGGATAAAAAACTTAAATGTAAGACCTGAAACTGTAAAGCTACTAGAAGAAAACATAGGAGGAAATATCCACAACATTGTCAAGCAATGATTTCTTGACTAAGACTCTAAAGGCTATGAAACCTTCAAAACTGTTTTGCCACATGGAGACCAAGCACCCTGCATTAAAAGACAAGACTTTGGAGTTTTTCAAAAGAAAAAAAATGTGAACATGAAGAACAGAAGCAATTATTGAAGAACACCATTTCATCAAATGTGTCTGCCCTGAGAGCATCATTCTTAGTGGCTAATCACATTACTGAAGCTAAGAATCCCTTTACTATTGGTGAAGAGTTGATCCTGCCTGCTGCTGAGGACATTTGCCATGAGCTTTTAGGAGAGGCTGCAGTTCAAAGGCAGCACGTGTTCCTCTTTTGGCTAGCACCATAACTAGACAAACTGATGAAATAGCAGAGGATATTGAGACACAATTGTTAGACAGAATTAATGACTCACTGTGGTACCCAGTCCAGGTTGATGAGCCTACTGATGTTGACAAGGCAACAATGCTTGCTTTTGTGTGACGTATGTTTTTCAGGAGGATGTGCATGAGGATACGTTATGTGCATTTTTGTTGCCAACCAACACCACAGCTGCAGAACTATTCAGGTCTTTGAATGATTACATATTAGGAAAACTGAATTGGTCATTTTGTGTTGGTATATGCACAGATGGAGTGGCTGCCATGACTACACGGCTTTCTGGTTTCACTACTAGGGTCAAGGAGGTCACTTCTAAATGTGAGTCTATGCACTGTGCCATCCATACAGAAATGCTGGCTAGCCAAAATATGTCACCTGAAATAAATAACGTTTTGCAGGATGTGATTAAAATTATTGACCACATTAAAGTCCATGCCCTTGACTCGCATCTGTTCACACAGCTCTGTGAGGAGATGGACGCAGAGCACACCTGTCTTCTCTTATACACAGAAGTGAGATGGCTTTCTAAAGGTAGAGCACTGCCCAGAGTTTTTGAATTATGAGAGCCACTCCAGAGATTTCTTTTAGAAAAACAGTCAACACTGGCAGCACATTTCAGTGACACAGAATGGGGTGCAAAATTTTCTTACTTGTGTGACATATTTAACCTGCTCAACAAACTCAATCTGTCACTTCAGAGGAGAACAGCAAATGTGTTCAAGTTGGGAGATAAAGTGGCTGCATTCAAAGCCAAACTGGAATTATGGGGGTGATAAGTGAATAGGGGGATTTTTGACATGTTTCAAACGTTAGCAGAGATTTTGAAAGAGACTGAGCCAGGGCCTTCTTTCTCTTAGTTGGTAGTTGATCACCTATCTGAGCTTTCAAAAAAGTTTGAGCATTACTTCCCAACCACAAAAGACTCTAGAAAGGGGGAAGAATGGATCCATGACCCATTTGTGAATAAGCCAGGTGAATGAATGGATTTCATCCGTGCTAGAAGAGGATCAACTGCCTGAGATGGAAAATGATGGTGGCCTTCAAAGTATGTTTGAGACAACTTCAAATCTCCCTACATTCTGGATTAAAGTCAAGATGGAGTATCCTGAGATTGCCACAAAAGCACTGAAAAGCCTGCTTCCATTTCCACATGCTGTCTTTGTGAAGCAGGGATTTCTGCAGGGACAGCAACCAAAATGAGATTATGGAGTAGACTGCACATAAGTAACACACTTCGGGTGTCACTGTGTCCCATCACTCCCGGATGGAACTGTCTAGCTGCAGGAAAACAAGCTCAGGGCTCCCACTGATTCTGCATTATGGTGAGTTGTATAATTATTTCATTATATATTACAATGTAGCAATAATGGAAATAAAGTGCACAATAAGTATAACGCGCTTGAATGAACCAGAAACCATCCTTCCCCTGAGTCCATGGAAAAACTGTCTTCCGTGAAACCAGTCTCTGGTGCCAAAAAGGTTGGGGACCACTTCTGTAAGGACCAGAATGTAACTTTTAATGGAATGTTGCTCAAAAGGCTAACGATCTTATTATGGTCTGAATTGTGTTCCTCCCACCAAATGCATATGTTGAAATTGTAACCCTCAGTCCTACAGAATGTGACCATATTTGGAGACAAGGTTTTTACAGAGGTAATTAAGTTAAAATGAGGTCATCGGGATGGGTCCTAATCTAATCTGACTGGAATTTTGGACACAGACATGTGCAAAGCAAAGACAGTATGAGGACAAAGGGAGAAGAAGCCACCTGCAAGCCAAAGAGAGAAGCCTAGAGCAGATCCTTCTCTCATGGCCCTCAGAAGAAACCACCCTGCTGACACCTTGATCTTGAACATCTAGCCTTCAAAACTGTGAGAAAACATATTCCCACTGTTTGGAATGCCTGGTCAATGGCACTTCATTATGGCAGCTCTAGCAAACAAATACACATCTTATTCTTAAAAATAAGGTAGATTTTTTTCCTTCAGACGTGTCTATTTATTTTTCAAATTTAAAAGTGTATCCCTAAAACATCTTGATCTATGTAAAAGGTAGTAAGTCTTAATTCAGATCAGATCTCCCAGGACTTTTGCCAAGTGGGTTGGTCCAATGGGAAGAAGCTGAGAAGCAAACTTGTTGCCTAGGAGATATCTGGACCAGTTGAGGCTCAATTGACATCTTTGGAAGCACCCTGAGAAACATAGGATTGTTAAGGTTTCTCATGCATGGATTTAGTGGCAAGAATTAATATTCTGGAGAAGGAGCACACATCAATCCTGTGTTAAGCTATAAGCACTTTCATTCTCCTCATCATCACGAGGTCTCAAGTCTTTCTCTTGCAGAACACGATGCTATAATAAAAGTCAGACATATCTGAGCCTAAACCTTAGGTAGTGTGGTTAGAGTGGTGTTATACTCTTGGAAGTAACTGAGCAGCTAGAGAGAGCTGAGACTGAGAGAACTGACCAGCATATTCATCAGGCCTGAGGGGAGAGAAGCAGGAACAGGACAGGACTAAGAGCTGACAAGATGGAGGTCAGCAGAGGAGAGTGTAGACTCAAGCCCAGACTAATGCTCCATGCCAGAGGGTCTTGCATTGATATGTGTTTAGAGTGTGAGCAAGTGCACGCTGCCAAGTGGAAGATGGAAAACTTAAAGGGAGGAACTACCTCTGAAAATACAAATGTTATAGGAAAAATATTTGATTTCAGTTTCATGAAAGTGGTGCCCAAGCAACCAGAAGGAAAAAAACATTTTCACCAAGGATAAGATGTTCCAGCAGGCAATGTTGCCATGGCATTTCAAAGTGCTGGTTGCACCAGAATCTTGGCTGTAAATTGAAATGGAGCCATAATCAGGTGGCATTCAAATTCTGGCACACTGTAATTAAGTAATTATTTGAACCGATGGCTTTATTAAGTTTCTCTGCACAAAAGCCACATTCATTATATTTAGCTCCTGTTTCATATTTCTTAGTAGAAAAGCTAAATATCCAAAGCTTTCTTTACTTGTTTATAAATAATAATGTAATGATTTTAACTCAAATACTGGAAGCGTATCTGTTATTAAAATATAGTCAAATCTTGGAGTCAGTCCCATAGAAAGAAAAATGATAAATTCACATCCAGATATATGCTATGAAAAAAAGAAAACTGATTGGAGGGATGAAAAATGCCAGAGGGATTATCTGTTTACTTCCAGGAGGAAAGAATATTTGAGAAGAGATTAGGATGATGAGAAAGACCCAGCCATGATAAGATCTGAAAGAAAATCATTCCAACTATAGGAAATAGAAAGTGCAAAGGCCCTGAGACAGAATAAATGTCACATGATTGGGAGACAGTAAGTAGAGCAGTAAGGGTGAAATTTAGCCTGTGAGGGGCAAGTGGAGGAACTGAGATTAGAGAGCCAGGCAGGGGACAGATTATGTAAAGCCCTCTGGGGTGAAATAAGGAATCCAGATTTTATTCTAGTAGCAATCAGACTCCTAACGGCCCTTAGCAGGAGGGTGACATTCTCTGATTTGTCTTTCCAAAAGATCCCACTGGCTGCTCTGATGAGACTGCAAAGGATCAGCAAGGCCAGCTTAGAGGCATTTTCAAGCCAAATAATGACAGTGGTTTGAATTATAGTTCGGTAAGTGACGATGGTGAGGAGAAATTGCTGATGGATTGACTAAGGGATGTGAGGAAAAGATGAATTTTAGAAGAATCAAAGAGAAATCCTAGGTTTAGGGCCTGAGGACAGTGATGACATGTATAGGGATGGAAAATCTTAGGGAAGAATATACATGACTGGGAGGGCTGTTAATAGTTCTGTGTGTTCGTGGTAAATTTCAAATACCAATGAGGCCTCCGCATGGGGATATTAATATTGGCTAGTTGAAGATGTGCATCTTGTGCTCAGGTTAGAGTTTTGAGATAAACCTATAGATGTGGGCTCCTCTAGTGTCAATATGGTACACTTATGAGTGGTGGGTGTGACTGAGATCACCATGGGTGTGGATTAGATGACTAAGAGCAGCTCTGGGTCACGCCCACACTCTGAGATCTGGTGAAGAGATGAAGCCAGCAAGACAGGTCAAGAAGAAAAGGCAACATGATAGGAAGAAAACTTAAAAAAAAAAAAAAGTCATAGTCAACCATTACAACTGATGCTAGGAGTTCATATTAAATATGGACAGAGAATGAACCAACACACTTGGAACTAAGGGGAAGGGGGAGGGACTGGACACATTGAGAAAAGCAAGTTGTGCTTTGAACAAGGAACAGAAAAATAGGCTACAGGAGCCTCCAAGGCCAAGGGAAAGATATTTTCAAAGTAGGACAATATTCATGAATATATATATGGTAAGCCAATAAGAATAATCCAATAGAGAAAACTTGATTGATTGTATTAATCAGGCTAGGCTAAGTTATTCTGCAGTAGGAAATAAAAAACAAAGTCTCATTTTAACACAGTAAAATTTTATTGCTCACTCTCTGCCATAATCACTGGAGGAAGGGGTGCAGGGATGGGAGTGCCTTTCTCTGTTCTGGTTTTTGCAGGCATTCGACAAGGCTCCTTCTATGTCAACACGAGTTGAGTTCCTTCAAGGCAGAGCGAGAAAGTGGAGGCTTATGCAGGGGATTTGGTGGCCAGTTCTGGAAGGGTGTTCATCATTTCCACTCACAGTCCCTTGGCCAGAACTCAGTCATATGGCTCCGCTGGTACAATGAGTGAGCAATACTGCCTTCCAGTGTGGTCTGGAGGAAAACGATATGGGTTTAATGAATACCTAGCATTGCCACTGCAACTGTCCCTACTTCTTGTCACAAAATATGTATTTCTTCCTTTCTCCCACACATAGAGTGTGGCTCCTTACGGTGCAGTTCCCCATGAACTAAAAAGACAGGTTCTCTTCCTCCACTCTCATAAAAAATGTGCAATGATGAGGCAGAGACAGAATAATCACAGACACTTCCACTCACGACAAGGAAAATTGGAAGATGCTTGGTAGCCCCTGGTCTATAGCAATTCTGAAATACCCCTGGGCCTACTTTGTGAAGATCCTCTATTATTGAGGGATAAAAACCCCTTGAACAAGCCCAAATTCTGCGCTCTGAAGGAGAAACTCGTTTGCTCTTTGTTCTCCTCGATGCTGGGCTTCACTCAGGAGCATTCTTTCTAGCTTATTATCCATCCCGGCCGCATCTACTGTGGGTGTCAGAGAGTCTGCCCTCCCCGAGAGCTGCTCAGCTCACCTGGCCCACTTTCTGTGAGAGTTGTTTTAAGACTCACTGAAGAGTTGTAGGCTTTTTTTAGATAAGGCTCAAGAATTCTTTGGCGGAACACTCTCTCAAGTAATTAGTACACTTCGGATTTATCTGCCTCTAGTTATCCCGTGTGCTGTTAACTATATTAAAAGTTGTTTTGTAGATTTGGATCACGGATCTCTTTGTTTCTCCACTTCCCCAACTCTACGCCTGCTGCTGTCAACCTAATGGCAGCTACCTTGAGGCCACCAGGCTTCCATAGACAGGCCACCTCTCCACCTCCAAGCTGATCTCTGCTTCTAAACTGAGTCACTCCATTCAACAAAGAAGTCTCACTGGGTCTTTGTCTCTCAGAAACTTTTAAAATCACATCTCTTTCTTGGGGTCTAGAACAGGGGTCCTCAAACTTTCTAAATAGGGGGCCAGTTCACTGTCCCTCAGACCGTTGGAGGGCCATTGGAGAGTGTGGTGCACATTCCACACATGCGCACTGTGGGCCTGGGATGAGTCAGCCGCTAAGCAGGACAGGCAGCGGCGGCAAAAACACCTGGCAGGCTGGATAAATGTCCTTGGTGGGCCGCGTGTGGCCCGCAGGCCATAGTTTGAGGACACCTGGTCTAGAAGCAGTTGACTGTTTCAACTATTTAGAACTCAGAGTTTCTATATCCTTTCCCCTTTCGTTTTTGCTTACAAACTGTCCGGTTCTTTCCTAAACTCGTCTGTTTTTTGTACCATACTTCATTGATTCTAAGACACATATTCATTTCTCATTGAAACTTCTTTGAGATTGAGCTGCATTTCATCATTGATGCAATAAAAAGGCATAATGTCACAGCTTAATTGACTTTTTTCTGCCTTTCTTAGTGGCACATAAAATAGAAATGTGTCTTACAATCTATGGCATATATATAGTCTCTGAACTGTATAAATGCCTTGCAAAAATGTAGTTAACAATTACTATAAATTTTGTAGTACAAACAATAAAGATTGTTGTTCAATCCTTTCGTCTAGAAATGTAAGTCAGCAGGCACATAGCCTTCCAAGTGACCACAGGTGTCATGTTCACCAAAGTTTTGCCACCACAGCCATGGACCTCCAGCCATCTAGATTTCTATTAATATTTTGTGTTCTCACCACTTGCCACCCAATGGCTAAGCAAAAATCATGTTACCACCCCCTAGTCTGACTCTGCCACCTCTAAGAAGAAGCTACATCCCTGCTTGCACAGTTTGGTTTGGCCTTTTGCTCCTGTCCTCCCAGGAGAACAGTATATCCCAAGGACAACCTGAGCCTTCAGTCAAGGGCCCTAGATAAGATATGTGGAGCAGAGCTGAGAAGATATGACAGATAATAAAACTCAAAAGATACAAGGCCTAGATAGTTTTAGAAATGACTTTTATGAACCATTTTAGGAAAAAATAATTCTTATCCTATGCAGATTGCTTCACAGAATATATTTAAAAAGGAAGGCTACAAACTCATTCTATAAGACTAGCATAACATTGACAATTAAAACTGGATAAAAATGGCACAAGAAAAAATATTTAATCCAACTTCATTTAAACATACAGAACCAAAATTTTAAACATATACTAGTAAAATAAATTTAGCAGTCTGTTAAAAAAAAAAAAAAAACACAACTAAGATGGGTTGATCCCAATAAGGCAAAGATAATTCTGTTAATACATTAGAAAATATATTACTATAACCACCAGAAGCACATATTAAAAGAAAAAAATAATTATTTCAACAAATGTGGAAAAATCACCTGACAAAAATAATTTCATGCCAACTAAAAATGAAGAAAAACTTTTTCTTAATAAAAGTTATATATCAAAAAACCACACTACATTCTTTCTTAACACAGCTAAACATTAGAATTCCTTAGAACAAAAGTGCAAGACAAGTACACAACTAAGATTGCTTACATTCAGCAATGTTCAAGGCACTAGCCTACATAAAGAAATAAGACATAAGAATTGAAAAGTGATATCTGTTTACAAATCAACAGAAAAAATGTCTGTTGATTTAAACAATATAATTGTAAGACTCCCTTGATGATCTACAACAAACTATTAGAACAACTAAGATAGTGTAGCACTGTGGTCCCAAGCCCCAGGCTGGACCAGTATTGTCTGTGGCCTGTTAGGAATCCAGCCACACGGCAGGAGATGAGCAGCGGGCAATGTCGAACAGAGTAGCTTCATCTGCATTCACAGCCCAGCCGCTCCCCATTGCTCCTATCACCACCTGAGCTCCAGCTTCTGTCAGATCAGCCATGGCATTAGATGCTCAGAGAAGCACAAACCCTATTGGTAAACCGCACTTGCCAGGGATCTAGGCTGCAGGCTCCTTATGAGAATCTGATGCCTGATGACCTGAGGTGGAGCTGAGGTGGTGATGCTAGCGCTGGGGAGCAGCTGCAAATATAGATTATCATTAGCAGAGAAGTTTGACTGCACAGAGACCATAATAAATCAATTGCTTACAGACCCAAATCCTATCAATGAGTGGCAAATGACAATGTAATAATAATAGAAATAAAGTACACAATGAATGTAATGCTCTTGAATCATCCTGAAACCATCCCCTCCACTGAGTCTGTGGAAAGATTGTCTTCCATGAAACCAGTCCCTGGTGCCAAAAAGGTTGGGGACCACTGAAAAGCAGATATATAAATGCAACATCAGCAAGAAAAAATGAACAGCCTTTCTTACACTCATTTTTAATAACTAATTAGAAAATGTAATAGGAAACATTTATAATAACAAAAAATGAAGTGTAGGAATAACTTTAACAAAATATTTTTAAGACCCTGATGAAGAAAATTATAAACCATTACTGAAGTGGAAATATTTAAAGAAGAGACAGCTCTAAATAATAAAGAAATATACCATGCTCATAATAGAAGAAACAAATATCTTAAAATGTCAATTTTCCCCCAAATTGCCTTTCCATTGAATGCAATGTAGTTTTAACAAAACATTCACAGAGCTTTGTTTTGTTGCTTTGTATCATTCTGTTTTTGTATAGACGGTATGGCAAGCCAAGTGTAAAATTCATGTGGAAGATGGATTTTTGAAGAAAGTAAGAGAATTGCTTTATCTGATATCATGAATCATCATCAAGTTACAGTAATTGAGAGAATCAGGTTTCAACACGAGACTCATTAGAGAGGCCAATGGAATAAAATAGAAAGCACAGAAATGAATCCTTGCCCATATGCCAACTAGAGACAATGCGTTTAGTTTTCTATTGCTGCTATAACAAATTACAAAAAATGTCTTAAACAACACAAATTTATTATCCTTACATCTCTATTGGTTAGAAGTCCAAGTCAGGTCTCACTGGAGTAAAATAAATGTGTCATCAGGACTGTATTGTTTCAGCACAGTAAGGGTGAATCAGTCTCTTTGCCTTTTCCCACTATAACCAGCCAGCCACCTTCTATGACTCACCCACCTTCCTCTGTCTTCAAAGCCAGCAATGTGTCTCTCTGACCAATCTTCTTCCTCTGACTCTCTTTTTCTGCCTCTCTCTTCCACCTTTAAGGATGCTGGTGATTATATTGGGTCCACCTTGGTGATCTAAAACAATCCTCATATTTTAAAATCAGCTGATTAACCTTAATTCCATCTGCAACATTAATTTCCCTTTGCCTTGTAATCTAACATATTTACACATTCTCATATTCAGGATGCAGACATCTTTGGGAGACCATTATTCTGCCTGCCATAGACAACATAAAAACATCAATGAGCACCAGCTACATCGAGGTTTTGTGAAAACTGAAGTTTATACAATTTAGCGCAGGTGCTCTCTTAAAGAAAAATAATACAAAAATGGTTTTGAAAAATTGACAGAAATATATGACTATGTGACGACATTGCTAAATCTATGTCTGAAGCTGTGGAAGGATCCTGTGCAAGTGAGGGTCCCTGAAGCTTATGTTTTGTTAGCATTCTAGTAATTCTACTGCTGAGCAAAAAATAAACTATTTGATTTAGGTTAGCTGGAATTATTTGTAAGCCATATGGACAAAAATAAAAATAAATTCCTACATTATTTATACCAAAAAATAGTAGATTTAAAAATATACATACAAAAGCAAAGCTTCGAAATATTTAGTTGGAGGACCTCCCCCTCCAAAATGGTGGTGTACAGGCAAGCTGGTTTCACCCCTCCACACACACATAGAAAATCAAAAACAAACATACAGCACTGAGATCCACTCCAGCAACAACCAGAGCTCAAGTATGAGGATGAGGCAGTTCCCAGGGCCTCAGAGAAACAGAAAAACTCCTAGCAGACAGTAGGAGAATCAGACTTCCACATCCTCTATGAAACTCCCTCCCATTCTACCAGGCACCAAGCGTGCAGAAAATCTCCCCACAACTCGTGGTTTCTACACTGAGAAAAAGTGAAATTGAGGTGGTCAGCCAGCTTTCCCCTCTTCTCAGGTTCCCTGGCAGAAGACTTTGCCTTAACCCTTGGGGTGGCATTGTGACTGCCTGAAGGGAGAAACATCCCTGGGGACAGGCAGAGACAAATGGCAGGGCAGGACTACCACCCCAGCCCCAGAAGCTCTGCCCCGTAACTTGGCCAAAGAACACACAAAATCCGAGTGGCTGTTTAGAGCACCAGGCTGTAGAAAGTACATTCCCCAGGCCACCGGCACAAGAACCCCTAGCCAGCCTTCCCACGCTGCCAGGATAATCCTTTTAGGGCCTCCCCCATTTGGGCCAGGCAGCACTCTGCCCAATTACTGGAGCAGAAGTGAAACTGGGCTTAAGGTACCACCAAGAGCCAAAAAAAGGAGGCGGTACCCCAGCAGTGAGGACTCGCTAGGCAAATACATTTAGATGAAAAACAGAAAAAATATTTTTATAACTTTGGGGTTGAGAGGGATTTCTTTAAAAAGTACACATTCTAAAAAAAAAAAAAAAAAGAAACGTGTTTTAACTGCATTCAAATTTGAACCTTTTATTGAAACTTCAAACTCTGTTTCCCTTGATGCCACTCAGCAGTGTCTGTATTCAGCCCAGCTTCCCTACCTAATCGACCTCGCTGTGGATAAGGACAGATAGTCCGTGCACAGGAGACAGACACCAGGCTCCTCCCATACAGCACTGCTCAGCATCCTCCTTGACAGAAGAAACTCAGTCTTCCTGTGTAATCATTTAATTCCCAACAGTGCTGGGCAGCGCCTGCTCCATGTAGCATATGCTCCATGAAAGAATTGCTTTGGCTTAGTCTTGTCTAATTTTCCCAACCAGGATGTTTTCCTTTCAGAAGAAAAGGGCTTGGGTGAGAGTTGGAATTCAGGGTCATTGGAAATCAGAGGGAAAAATGAGTGGCAGAAAAGATGCCCATTGCCACGCCTCTTTCCTGTGAGGCTACTCTGACAATAACTTAAGAGTTTTCAGTAATCACTTACATTCAAAGTTTGTGCTCCTATTTATAAACTGAGATGGATTTAAAATATGAAAAAAGGTAGCCAAAGATTCATATATTTAAAGAATGCAAGAATTCCTAGAGCTAGATTTTGATTTAGTCTACGTCAGAGGAGGCTCCCAGGTGTTTATGCTTAACCTGGTTCCATTTCCTCATCTTCGGAATCCTCTTCTGCTACAAGTAGGGCAGCTTAACTAAAACAGTTGCAGCCACTTTTCTCCCCCTATGCCTGTGCTATTCTAAAATCTGAGATTGTGCAGAAGAAAAACAATGGAGACTGGTCCTCAATGTTTCTTTGAGTGCCATTGATTCTGAGTGCCAAAAGGAGCCAGGCAGCTCACAGACTGTTACTGATGCCCTCCTTAAAAGAAATAGCATGTCAAGTGCCTCAGATATCCCCTGCCATTAGCCAATTCCTTTGGCATCTTGCACAAGCAGCCCCAGTGCCACTTGAATTTCTCTGGCAGAGACAAGAGCCAACTAGGTTTCCCTGAACCAGTGTCCTTGCACAGACGTTGCCGTCTCTCCATGCTTCCTCCACTGCCTCTGAGAGCTGTTCAGGCAACAATAGCCAGCCTATTTTTTTTTTTCAGTTCAAGTTAGGATGCTTTTGTTATTCCTTCAATTATCATAACATGGGGAGGAAGCAGGAGATGAAGAAGAAAAGGACAGTCATCTGGTACATTTAACTATATTTCTTTTCTCTGAGCCTCTTTGTTCTCTTTCTATGTTCAGGAAAGCAGAGCTAAAAGCAGCAAAAGTGGGTCTGGACCCCTGTAGCAGCAGTGCTTTCCGTTCTTGTTTCATGCCAATCACCCTGCATTGAAAACAACTTTCCTGATTCTCACCATGTTTCTTACCATGTTCTGTATAAATCCCGAATCACCACTGCATTCATCCAACAAATACACTTTAGGCACCTGCTAGGCTCTGCACTAACTTCTAAGGATATAAAGGCAGATGGAATATGGTTCCCGCCCAGTGGGAGCCTTGGATTTATGAGCAGAACAGTGTAGAACCAATAATAAGTTCAGCACAAGGTAGGCTGTGTGTGGAGCTGGAGCTCCTGGCCCAGCCTGGAGAAACTGGAAAAGGCTCCCAGAGGAAGTGATGCCTCTGCTGGGTCTCAAATGAATAGGAGGAATCCAGCTAAGAGGTGAAGAGGGACAAGAACAGGCCAGTCAGAGGGAATAACATGCACTAATGCAGGGTTTCCCAACCCTGGCACTACTGACATTCTGGGCCAGATCATTCTTTGCTGCAGGGAGGGGCACTGCTACATGTTTGGTAGCATCCCTGGTCCCTGTTCACTAGGCGACAGTGGAATCCCCTCCCCCAAGTGTGGCAATCATAAATGTCTCCAGACATTTCCAAATTTTACTTCTAGGGGACAAAATCAGTCCTGGCTGAGAATTTGGAGCAGGTTGGTATCGCTAAAGCATAATCACAAGAGAGCGATTGACTGGTATTGGAGATGGAGAAGCAAACAAATGCCAGGTCTTTGAAGGACTTCCATGACTTTCAGCTCTAGGAAAGCTACTTAACCTAAGGAGACTGTATCCTGTTTTGAAAAACAGAACTAGCAATGCTTTTCCCAGAGGACTGTGGTGAGGGCAAACTCAGATCACGTGTGTAAGGAATTTAGCATAGTGCTGTCCCATACAAAAGGAGATGTGTCCCCACCCAACCTCTGCCTGGTTCCATCGTCCAGAATGGGAGTTAGGGTGATGAATGGAAGGGCGGGCAGAGGCTGCAATGAGAGGCGGGCAGGGCCTCTGAAGAAGGCACGATTAAGCCTCAGGCAGAACTGACAAATGGGTATTGGGATAAGCTCCCACCAGGCCAACAGAAGCTCTAAGTCCTCCTTACACACTTCTGAGCTTATCTTTCCAGAACACCTGGCTCACCTGTGTTAGTCAGGCATACTCCTTTGTTGAATATTTATCTCAATCCAGCAAATAGCTGCAGTGTTCCTTATATACACATGCCAGGTCATGGGAGAGAGGGAATATGGATGATGATAGACAGAACCTTCAAGCTTCAGGACCTCCCTATCAAGGGTGGAGAAAATAGCACATCCTGCTCCTTCTCTCAGCAAAATGTTCCTCTCTCTAAGCCAACAGGTTCAGGTCCCAGTTAGGGCATCATTTCCTCTCTGAAGTCTGTCCTGGTGGCTCCTCTGTCCCTACAGAGCTTGAACCCCCTTTCACCATGTGACCCCAGTATTCATATGCCCGGCTATCATAGGCTCCAGCATGTTGCATTGCAACTGATTTGTCAGTTCATTTGTTGACTAGTCTATGACTTTAAATAACTTGAAGGCAAGCATCCTCTATTTCTCAAATATTGATTGCACTAATGTATGGAGACACAGAGCTCTAGTAAAGCATTCCAATTGCCTGTATGTAAGCAGAGATTTTAAAAATAGGACATTTTTGCCCCCCTGGTCCCCACCCCACCTACCAATGCTTACATGTGAATTGCATCCTCACTAGTACACAACTTGCTTTCAATTCTTTGTCTCAGATTTTTCAACCATCTGCATTAGGTTCCTAGGGCTGTCGTAACATGCTATAAAATTGCCCCAGAGCTGGTAACATAAATTTGTGTTGGGAATTTATTCTCTCACAGTTCTGTAGGCCAAAAGTCTGAAATCAGTATCCCAGGGCCAAAATCGAGGTGTTGGCAGAACTGTGATCTCTGCAGAGGCTCCAGGGGATATTCCATTCCTTGCCTCTTCCAGCTTCTGGTGGCTGCTGGCATTTCTGTGCTTGTGGCTGCACAACTCCTGTCTCTGTCTCTGTGATCACATTGTCTCTTCCTCTTCTCTGTTTGTCTCTCCTCTGTGCTTCTCTTACAAGGAAACTTGTCATTAGAGGTAGGGCCTGGATAATTTGGAATAATCACTTCATCTCAAGATCTTTAACTTGATTATATCTGCAAAGACCCTTTTCTCAAATAAGGTCATATTCTCAGATTCTGGGAATTGGACATGGACATATCTTTCTAGAAGCCACAAATCAACCCACTATATCACCCTCCACCCATGATGCACCATTTAGATAGCCAACTAGCTGTGGCCACTTCCTGCATCCTTCTAGCCTATTGGGATCCAGCTTCATAGAGTTAGAATGAATAGATTATGTGTGTTCTTTCAAGCCTCATGTAGTTATACCATACAACATGTGTTCTTTATAAGTGTCTTTCTTTCCTCTAGCATGTCATTGCAGAAAGATCACTGTGCTCAGAGTTAAGCATATGAAGATGGAACCTGGCTTTGCACCTTGCACCTTATACTCAAGTCAGCAGCAGTTTCCTTATTCATAAATCAAGGGCCTTGGACGTGTTTCTGGGTTTCTTTACCTCATCACCCATATCTTCTTTCCTGTAGTCTCCACAGGAAGCCTGAAAGGTGGGGACTATTTCAATACCGATTCTTCAAAATCAGGAAACTAGTTTAATATGATTAGGCAATTTGCCCATGATCACAAGGCAGATATGAAAAAAGTAAAGGTAAGAAATGGTCAATAAAGATTAGACACGGTCTGTACTTTAACCCAGTCTTTGCTAGACTTTAAAATCTCTCATTTGCACTAAACCATGCATCTCTTCAACCATCTCCAGGATAAAAAGCTCTTTATTTTATCCTGATTACTACTCCAATATAAGATTTCATCAGAAACCCAAACTCAAAATACTACACATACACATACACACACACACACACACACACACACACACACATCTCTATTCACAAAAGACTCTATGAATAATTAAAAGTCAGTTTCCATCTGCTTGACACTAAGTGTTGGCAGGGCCCTGCACGGGGGCCTGTGTCAGCATTCTTGAGAGGCTTTGCAGTTATCTGACAACCGCTTGTAGCTAAACAAACCTATCGTCAAGAAGGCCAAGTTTGTCATAAAAGTTTCTACAAAGGAAAAAAAATCTCTTCTTCTCTGTTGCCAACTCAACCTCAACAAAACAGCGACCCCATTATGACTATCTTCTTGTCAGTGCTTGCTTTTGTCCTGATTTCACGGGTCAGCAGACAAACAGCCAATCCCAGCCGAAGGCCGAAGCTGCAGGAAAGAAGAGAGAGAACAGTAACAAAAACTGTACACTGACGAGGGAGATGCCCTCATCTGGTGAATGGGTTTGCCCTCCACATTTTCTGAGGTATTTGGCATTCCATGTTGCATTTGCGAAGTAATAATTCACCTTATCATTTTTATTCATTACAGACCCAGGTAAATGCCAACTGGAGATCCAAATTGGCAGGAGTTCCTCAGTGTTACCATTCAAAGTTAACGTGATTGTAACCAAAAAGCCTCCACTCTTAGCACCAAGCTCTAATAGTGTCCTAGGTCTTAGCCTCTAAGAGGATGAGAAAGTCAGGATATTGGGGGGCGAGAAGGGGCTGCTGAGATAAGGAAGTGATAGGGAGAGAAAACGTTGAGATCCCCCTAGAGTCTACAGTGCTGTCCCCTCACACTGGGCTCACAGATGGAGATACCCAAATTAGGCAGATTGGATGTCGTTGTGGAGAAGGCTCCATACTGATGGCTGACTGCAGAGGAAGCTCTCCAGAGGAAGATTGTGACCACCCCAAGGCAAAGCTAATCTGTCACTGAGAAATGGCAGGCTACACTTTTAATTTTCTCATGAGTCTGATGAGGTCAAGGTTATAGGACCAATCTGTCTACAGAACTTTTAGCTCTGACTTTGCCTATGGCCCAGGTACACCCTTAGTCTCCCAGGTTAGGCAGCTAAGGCCACTCAGCTTCCTGGTCACAATGATCATCATTGCACCTAGATACATCCTTCAAGTCGTTGCCAACTCTCACCTTGCCAAGAACACTTGAGCTGGTAGTTCTCCTTTAAATGGCCAACCCCCCACCAAGGCACACCTGATATTCCTTACTTGCCTTGCCTTTTTCTTTTACCTTTAATAATGGCCAGCTTCTAACAAGCCCTATAGTTTACCTATGTGCTCTATTTCTTTTTTATTTTCTATCTCCCCTGCTAGAATGCAAAATCCATAAGGTCAGGGATCTTCATCAATTTCATTCAAGCACCTAAGATGGTATCTGGCACACTGTGAGCTCTAAATAAACATTCCATTTGTGAACAAATGCAAGCGTCAACACAAAATTCCAAATACCAAAAATCCTGACTTAGAGAAGTGGTGACTTTAAAGTACAGTTATGTTCAGAAGATGGTCTTTTTTTGTTGTTTGTTTGTTTAGGGTAAAATACCTTTTATTTATTTCTTGTCCTAGAAATGACTGTTGGTAACTCTGGGGAACCAGATAGACATAGGGGGCAGGAAAAAAACAGGAAAACATTCCCCAGCAAGGCCAGGGTATGCCCTACTTTTGGAGACTATTTATTTCAAGATCATGCCTTGGAATCACCTTTGAAAGCTTCAGGTCCTGACTCTACTACTTGCTCGACCTTGTGCACATTATCAAAATGCTCTAGACCTCAGTGCACCATTTTTACAATGAGGATAATAATTATGTTAAGTTTAAGTAAGATAATCCATGGAAAAGCTTACCACCGTGTCTGGCATATAGTAAGTCACATTATTATATCTTTAAGCCAAATTATAAAATATTTTTAATTCATCTTGACCTGGTAGCTTTCAGCCAATAGATCACACCCATGTATATATTAAGAAGTAAAACCAACCACAAATACTCACCCATGTTCATAGCAATTTCCCAGGAATTTCCTCTATTACAGCCAACAAGTTCCTGAATCTGTCCCACTAGCATCCTGGTTTGTCAATCTAGCTTCCTACTGGTATTCATGCTCTATCACTTTGGTCTCTCTAGCTACCAATGCTGCCTTGGGGAATCAGACGCAGATCAATTCTACCAGCTCTCCTGACTTAAACCACACATAAGTAGAATATGCAACAAAAATAGTACATCAAGATCTGTGTCTCAAGCTGTTGAGCTTAATCCTGGCCTAACCAACCCACCTGATTGTCCTTCACCAGAGGTCTTAAATGTGCTCAAGCATAAAACTTTAATATTAAATCCATCACTTGTTTTCTTTGGTGTAATATAAGATATTTATTCAATCATTCACTCAGTGTTCACTGAGAGTAGTTTTATGTATTTATGCACTGACATTAGTGCCAGAATAAAAAAATTAATATACACAAACAAAATCTTGCTGTATAAATTATCCCCAAGACTTGCAATATATTCGATAACATGTAATACGTTTTCCAGCATAGTCAATATAAACTGGGTGACTGTATATTTTGCTACCTGTGAATCACAGTAATAAACTATCAAAGCAAAAGGCAGATATACTAATTCAGATCAATAGAGCTTAATGTCACTGAAAACTTATTAAATGCCTCACCACCATGGCCTTTCTTACAAAGAAAGAATTGCCTAAGGAGTATTAATAAATTTCCAAAATGAAAAACCTTAAATAAGGCCATACGTAACAGATGTATATCATATTCCTTTTACAATTCAGATTTTCAAATACATAAATGGGATAATAAATTTTGAAGGAAGCTATTCAACATTCAGTGGCTTCAATTCTTGCTCCTGGCATTCTCTGTTAGCAATGGTATCATCAACATGAGCCCAAAGAATTGAGCTCTATTTTGATCTTTGCAAAAATCTAATTTTAGAAGCAGAAAAATGAATTACTCTTTCCTTTTACCATTACCAAAGGTATATATGTAGTGTGTATATATATATATATATAAAAAACCTTTGATTTGGTATGATTAAAATATAATACCTTGTTTTGTTATTGCTTTTGCTCCTCTCAAATTGGATTTTCCTAAAGGACTTGTTCTTTGTGAAATGCTGGACACAGTACACAGAGAGCTTTATAAGTGTTGTTCCTTTTAGCACTCTGATGACATACAGTTGGATGGACATGATTGTAGCAGCAAATGACTGAGCCTGCAGGCTTGGAGGGAAAGGCATTTAATTACAGTTTTAGTTCAGAGTTTGAATTTCTTGGGCCACATCCAAGGTTTCTGCCTCAGTGTCAGCATCCATAAAATAGGTAAAGCACAACTCTTACCTCTCTTCTCACAAGAAAATTATTACTCACATCAGTTTCTATTCAGGACCTTGGCTCCAACAAGGCCAGTTACCTCGGAATAATGGTGCTTAAAATACAGTTTGAGATCTGGAGGTGCCATATTAAACCATCATGATTATTAAATAGAGAGAAAAGGCAATAGAATTAAGACAACAGTGTGGGCGCCATTCATTGAGCACATTGCAAATATGAGGCATTCTTTAGGATGCTTTGCATACATCACTGTGAATCTCCACTGCCATCTTATAAGTAGGTATTCTTATTCCTACCTTTTTAAACAGATGGTCTAACTGAGGCTTATAGAGATCAAATAATTTGGCCACATCCCCACATATAACAAGTAGAATAGCCTGGGATTAAATCCAGCTTCACCTCTGGCACTTACGAACAAGCTATAGCTATGAAATTGTCATGAGATTTGAAAAAACTTGTGGGGAAAGGGTGGGCTTCCACACACATTACAGGTGATTGGGATATGTGTCTGTACATGAAACATCAGTTTGCTTGGTCCTTTCTTCTTTGTTACTTTTTTTCCTACATCAGAGCAAATATTTAGCCATCTTTGGGTCCTTTTACAAAATATGGGGCTCAGTCCACTGGCCCATATGTTGTTATGAGTGACAGCTTGTGTTATATGTTAAACAGAGATTATCAGTGCCCTTCAATGTCATTGTTCTTCCTGGTGACAGCTCCTGTCGTATGCTCAATGGAGAGCATCACTACCCTTCTATGTCCCAGTTCCTCAGTCTCTGGTAGCCATAACCCCCCAAAAGCAATGGGAAGTAACCACTTTTGAGGCCCTTGTGTCCATATTTTTTTGTACTTCTAATAACAATCTAACATTGCAGAATGTTAAGCCACAGCTGAGCTACTTGCCAACACACTGTACTTTGTTCTAACTCTGTGCCTTATCCCATGCTATTTCTTCTATCTGGAATGTCTTTTCCCTCTTCTCTATTCAGTGAAATTATATCACTTGTGTTCATTCTTTACGGCCAAGGCCAAATATCACAGCCTTTAGGAAGCTTTCTCTAAGCTGCCAGATATATGAACATTTAGCATCTCTTTGAGCAGAATCAGTTTTGTCTATATCTCTCATTGTATCTGATCACTATACCCTGTACCTAACAGAATTTGGTATATAATACCAATTTAGGAAGCGTTTGTTGGATTGTATTGACAAAGGACCCCATATCTGCAAATTTTAGAGACTGGAATGATGATCATAACCAAAAAGGGTTCCTTTGGAAGCAAATATTGAATTAGATGTAAGTTTCAACTTCTATGTAGGATTTTCTGGAGACAAAATTCTGAAGAGATTAAAGAAAAAAAGAGACAGAAACAACTTGGGGATCAGGTGGGCAGGAGCAAAGATAAATGAAGTGAGGAGAAGACATGGATATTTCATGCCTGCAATTTAAGTTTTCTTTGGATCAAGGATTTTATCTGTAGCCTTTGACAATAATAATAAAATACATTTGTAGAATTCCAGGAAGTTCACAAAATGTTTACTAAAAAAATCGTCTGAGGCAAGAAATATGACTTCTCTGTGAAAACAAAGAACTTGAGTCTCAGAAAATTGATCAAAGATCATGTATTGAAGGTCACATAATTAGTAAGAGTTGAGCTGAAACTGAGAACCCAGGTGTTTTCTTTCTTTGAGTCCAACTCTATTCTTTTCCTTACAGTACTTACTCTTAAGTGTCAATCAACAACTTTCAATTGGCAATTGGCTGCAGCTCACTCTTCTCCTTCAGGATCCTTTTTTATCCCCTTTTCCAATTCCCTTCACTTTTCTCCTTGAAATCACCACACAGACTGTTTCAGATTGTCACTTTGTGAAGAAAGAGCACTGTAAACAATGCCAGGTGCTTTACCTTGCCTTATATCATTAAACCCTGAGTCTGCGGCAGGAAAGCGACTATTGGCAGCAAATTGCTCTTTTCGTATACACCTGTTCATACAGAGAACAGTCACTCCTGGGAGAATCATTCTAAAATATTGACTGTTCTACTTTCAGTGTTCTCCAAGGTGCTGCCATTTAATGCACTTGAAAAAAAGCACCTGACAAAAAGTTCTGTTTCCTAATAGTATTTCATGTCTACTGCTCTATAGCTCCACAAATTTCAAGTCAATAAAAATATATTGAGCATCAAATATGATTCATGTGCTATTCTGAATGCTGAAGATTCTCCAGTTCCATGAGATATGGTCCCTGCCATCACTGCGCGCTTAGGAATAGTCAGCTACGACACAGTGGAGGGTAAAGTAATGCATGACAAGCTGAGCATAATGACACCACTGCCAGTATATAGTTTTCTGCAGCCCCTTCGAAGCTGCTAACCTGTCCAGCAGCCCTTCTGCCTCTTCCTAGGCAACATATTCTATTGTTCACAAGAATTCAAATTTTCACCGCTCTCCTCAAGTCTCTCACTCTGACACCTCGGTCTTCATGCTCAGCTGAAAAGTTGTCTCTTACCTCTCAGGAAAATTCAATAAGCCCCTCAAACTTCTGAGTATTTTCACACACACACACACACACACACACACACACATGAGCCAGCACAGACTTACCTGCATCTTCTTTCCTCATTCTCCTTTGTTCTTTTTTTTATTATTTTAGCGTATTATAGGGGTACAAGTGTCAAGGTTACTTATATTGCCCATACCCCTCTCCCCCCTCAAGTAAGAACCTCAAGCATGTCCATCCCCCAAACGTTGCACATCTTACTCATTGTGGTTGTACAGAAGGTGGTATTTCTCCTCCCATTGGTGTACCATGTCCTCTTGCCACTCCAAGACCTCACATCATTGAACAGTCTCCGTCTGTCCTGTCTATGCAACATTTCCCACTATTCCTGCTTCTTTGCTCTTAGCAAAGAGGTGTGAGTCTCTCTCATCCTCCCGGTACCCGAATCAGAAACCTAGTAGTCCTCCTTGACTCTTCTCTACCTCCACAATCAGTCACCATACCATAGATCCAAATTCCAAAGGATCTCTTATATCTGTCCCTGTCCTGCTGCCTCATTGCTACTGCCTCAGTTCAGCCCTCACCTTTTCATACCAGCGTCATTACTGTAGCTTCCTGACTTGTCTCTCTGGCTCCATTCTTACTTCTTTCTAATTCAACAGCCACCATGTTTCCAGAGAGTTTTCTAAAATCTGAAACTGATCAAGCTATGACTCTTCTTAATATTTTTCATGGCTACCTCTTGCCTATAGAACAAAATTAGATTTCTTTGCATAATGTACAATGTTTTTCCAGATCTGCCTCCCACCTATCTGGCCAGCCACTCTGCCTCTCCCACTAGTCCTTCCACCCTTGTTAAACGTCTTTGTTTCCTCCCACAGTTCTGTCCTTTTGTTCATGTTCCTCCTCTGCCTAAAGCACATCACCCCTCCCACATTCCAGTCTTGACAAGTCTTCTTCCTTGAAGAACCTTCAGGAAGATTTCCATGACTTCCCTTAGGTCCCTCCCATGTACTCAAGCACAGAGTGGCCATTGGCGTCAAATATTCAGGGAAACAAAAAAGGCAATTAATTGACCTGTTAAATTACGGATTGCTTTAGGGGCTTTGTCTATACAGATTTAGTCCATGTGTTACTTGGGGCCCTGCTACTTTGAACATCAGGCACTAAATTATTAAGACTTTCATTCATTTTCCTTTTTAATATAAAACACCTGTTTGTATGGAACTGAATTTTCACATCAGGAAGGGGTTGCTTTGGAAATCCCTGTTGCCATACACAACAGATGCAGATAGCTCTGTAAAAGAGAGTAGTCAAAGGCACTTCATCTTGAGTTCCTGCTTTTCGGCAAGCAAAGCCAGATACTTCAGCTGCAGGTCAGGAACAGGCAAACTACAGATAAATTATCACATAAACCCTATCAGGTATTAAAACCCTGTTGGAGGTTGAGGATCTTTTTTTTTTTTAACAGAAAACATACACCTGTTTTTCATCAGATGTAAATAATAGCCTTTTGTCTGGATCAAAAAAAATCAATCATATATAACCAGCCTACTGGTAGCCCTCATTCTAAGGACAGATTCTGATTATTATAGAGATGAGTCATGAATGATGCAACTGCATAGTGGTTAAGCTTGTGCTGTTGGTAGTCCATTTGCCTGGGTTTAAACCCTGGCTCAGCCATTTACCTGCTGTGTGGCATGAGCATGGCCATTGACCTCTCAGTGCCTCTGTCCACTCATCTTATAAGAGAGGAATCATAAAGATAATAGTAAGATTTAGTACGGCAAAGATTGCAAAGCTGCTACAAAGACTAAACAACATATGCAAAATTTCTGTTACATGCTAAATGTCCAATACATGGTATTAATAGTTACCTCATTGTTAAATAACAAAATATAACAGAATCTATTAGGAAGGAAATAGATTTATTTTATAAATTTTGCTCATGTTTCACCCCTCTCCTAAACTTTACTTTTAACCACTGTTCTTTTGATATGTCAGTGGAGCTTAATTTGGGAACTTGATTGAAAAAGGGTTTTTGCTGATGCAGCCAATTTTATCAACAAAATCTTTTTTAAATCCCAAAGGTTTTTTTTTCAATCATTTTAATTTCAAGAGAGAGATCTCAAGTCCCTGATGACATATTTCAGAAAAGATCCCAGCCTAAGATTGGGTTAATTCCACCAGCTTTCCCATTGGAAGGTGGCCAGTTAAGAATCACAGATATTTTCTGTCACCATGATAGGCATCTGGGTCATGAAAAAATTCCTGTACAAAAGTTATCATTGCCCAGGCTATGAATCAAAGGAAAATACTCCACACCTGACAGAGTTACAGTTCAGCAGAACTTACATGAATTTGAGACTAGCCTGAGCAAGAGTGAGACCCCATTTGTACCAAAAATGGAAAGAAATTAGCCAGACAACTAAAAATACATAGAGAAAAAATTAGCTGGGCAAATGGTGGCACATGCCTGTAGTCCCAGCTACTCGGGAGGCTGAGGCAGGAGGATTGCTTGAGCCCAGGAGTTTGAGGTTGCTGTGAGCTAGGCTGATGCCATGGCACTCTAACCCAGGCAACAGAGTGAGACTCTGTCTCAGAAAAAAAAAAAACAAACACTTAATTATGGCCCTTAGTACCACAATTTTAAGTTTATCAGAACTGTATAAAGTATTTCAAAGTAACAATAAAAAAAAAAAACTATTCTGATATTTATTTTGATCTGGTTACTTCACTAAAAAAGAACAAGAAGAATGATCTCTTTTTATTTGTTTTATAAAATTCCCTTTTTTACTTATTTACATACTGATGCTAAAGAATCTATTACTAATTAAAATACATGGATAAATTCAGTCTGAGTTGTGGGGCATGCTTTCTCTCTGTCTACACACACACACACACACAAATATAGCAGTTAGGATAGGATGAAATCACAGGAAATATTTTACAGCTTCTTTGTGCAAGGCTTTGAATCGTTTTTGAACATGTGCAATCCATTCTGTTGCACTGTGTTTTGTATCGTCTGCTCTTGTTTTTCTAAAGTTTGTTTCCCTATATTCCCTCAAGAAAGAGTAGCCTATGAGATTGTGAATTTAAAAACAAAATGTCAAAGGGATTAGCAATTACTCGTGTGGGAATGAAGCATTGGGGTCAACGCTTCACATACACAACCCCAATTAACCCTAGTGCCAGAGAAAACTGCCATTATCCCATTTTACAGATACAAATGAAAGAAGACAGCTAGGAACAGACACTTTTTACTTCACAGGCTGCCTCATCCTATACCATTTTTATCTTTAAATTGCACAATGTTAGCTCTGACATTTTTTTCTCTTAGCACTTATTTTTTCATTCCCTTATGGCGTTGTTTTTTTCTTCAGACCCCCTCTGTCTTCAGGTCTATCCAGAACTCTCTCTCTCTCTCACACTCACACACACACACACACACACACACACACACACAGGTACACATATACCCACACCCTCAGACATATTTATTTAAGTATAGACCTCATTCTATTCCTCATTCATTCACTCAACCAATATCAATTGAGTGCTTACTATGCTCTATTCTAGACATGGGGGGTACAAGAAACCTTCATGGAGCTTTCACTTTGCAAGGGTATCAAATATTAAAGAAATACATCCAAAAAATCATTTTAATGCAGCCATAACTAATGCTACAGTAAAATATAGGGTGTAAAATAAGAGCACCTAACACGAGTACCTAATCCTAAACTTAAGAAGAGAACTAAAACATCATCTAAGAACATATTGTGGAGCAGTGAACATTCCTCTTGGGCAGCTCCACTTGCTTTCTGGTTGTGCAAATTTCTCTTCCCAGCCACACCCTTGCTTTCTGACTGCCTGAAGCAACTATACATTCTTGCTCCCTTATACCTTGCCTTCCATGCCAGACCTGACCAAAGGTTGCAGAAATCTCAAAGCAACAGGGTGGATTCTGATTGTAATGATGCATCTTCCTATGCTAGTTTTCTTTTTTGTTTAATTTTTTTTATTTCAGCATATTACGGGAGTACAAATGTTTAGGTTAGATACATGGCCTTTGCCCCACCCAAGTCAGAGCTTCAAGCGTGTCCATCCCCCCAGACAGGGCACACCACACCCATTTATATACCCATCCCTTTCTCCCCCCTCCTATCTGCCCAACACCCAATGAATGTTACTACTACATGTGCACTGAAGTATTGATCAGTTAATACCAATTTGATCGTGAGTACATGTGATGTTTCCTAATGCATGTGTGCTGTGGTTCCTATTTTTAATCTATGGATATGTGGCATTGGATTTGGGATTCTTTCTTAGGTACTTTCCTTTCTCTTGATTACCCTTGCTTGTTAAATGTGCTCCATAAAAATTGACATAGAAGGGTTTTACTGTAACCTGTGGTTCCAGTTCTTAGTTCTTGTCATTTATTCTCTCAATCAAAAAGTATATATTGGACATCTACTAAGTGCCAGGCACTGTATTACTCACTGGATGCAGAGCCGGGAAGAGAAAAGAAATGAGACCTTCCCTCGTGGAGTTTATATACTAGACTGATTCTTTGTTGATATATAAATACTGATTTCTTACTATTTATTAAGGTTTTTGAAAATGCTTAGCTCTATGGAAGATGCAGAGGCAGCAGACAAGAACATCCCTGGCTTACAGAACTCACGTTCTTATGAGGGAGACAAGATCTACAGAGACAGAGCCTCCCTGTGCAGAGATATGTTCCCTTCTTCTCTATTTGCAGATTGTCTGTCTCGGGCCTCAGTTCATCTTTCTTGTAGGACTTGACTGAAAAGAGCAACAAAAATTAAATATATATGTAATATATATGCAATTATTATTTATCAATTAAAAATTAAAAACATTAAAAAGTCAGAAACTAACAACAAAAAAGAAAAAAGAACACACACCCTCATTATGAATATTTTCCTCTTCCCTAAAGCTACAGGCTGACTGTGATCAGTTTCCAAAGTCATCACTACTAAAAGTCACTATTTTGCTCCTGCACATATAATAAAAGGCACCAGCCTTCCAACCTTCACGTCTTTGTCTCTGTTGCTCACTGCCACATGCTAAGCCAACACCACATTTTTAGGTTCCATGAAGTCTAGTAATACAATTCAAATTGTGGAATACTGAATAAGGTGGGCTAGTAGATTGGCTGTAGTCACAGAGATTTAAAATAATAGGGGCCCCAACAAGATATCACTTTATTTTTTCTCTCACTATAGAATTCCTAACTGGGATGGTGTTTCTGCTCTGCTAAGCCTCCTTTCCTCTTGCTTCTCCTCCAGATCTAGGCTATTGTCCTTTCTTTATGGTCCAGAATAGTTTACTGCCATAGACACACTTTTAGCCAATAGCAGTTGCACCATCCTTCTTTTTTTTATTAATAGGCTCTATTTTTTAAAGCAGTTTTAGGTTTACAGAAAATTACACAGAAGGTACAGAGAGCTCTTTTATTCACATCTTATTAGCCAGAACTTAGTCACTTGCTCACACATAGCTATAATAGAGACTGAGAAATACAGTTACTACTCTTGGTGGCTTTTTTCCCAGATTAAAAACATCAAATTTTTATTACAAGGAGAGAAGAATGGGACAATGGGAAATAACAAGTAGTCTATCACAATAACTATATCACAGTTGTAATCATATACTGATTTGTGTGATTATTGTACAATGTCTCTCTTTCTCACTATATTTTTAAACTCCTTTACACCCAATAGTATATCTATTTTTGCTTATTGTGAAATCTCTAACACTAAAAACAGTTCTAGGCATATAGTAGATATATTTTTAAAATATGATGAATATATGACTAAAAGAACAAAGTAGATTTGAGAAATATTAAAGAAAACTTGCTTACCTTAAAAAAATACTTGAAGATAAAAACTGAGGCTGGATCTTGGAGTGTTCTCTCTAAATATGAGACTTGGAAGCTTAGCCTTTATTCTTTTTATTCTTTATTTCCAGACTCTTCTGTAGAATGCTAGTTTTTTATGAGGATTAATAATACATACTCCAAGAGTAAAAATGTTTTGTGGTCAAATAATGAAGAAAACTCTGCATATTATAAACTTTTTGTGATTTGTTTTATATTTATAATGATTTTAAAGCACTGACAAATCCTGCAGTAATAAATCCATTTAACTTACCACTTTTCAAAATTATTGAATCACAATTCCAGTTTTGGAAGAAATGTCTCTTAGCATCTTGTGGAACACTAATGTGTCAGAGAATATACACTTTGGGAAACGTTTCACTAGGTGAAAACTATTGAATGTGTTAGAGCAGGTGGAATTCACTGTCAAAATGGGACTTTTTGGAAGGTTAATCTAGTGGCAAGAAATCCTGGAGAGAAGATGGTTTGGGTGAAGAGTTCTAAAAAGTTTAGAACTCTAAACTCAATAAGTTTAGAACTCTTTAGAGTTCTAAACCTATTGATTAAAACTAATCAATAGGTTTATAATGTTTGTATGTTGAAAAGAACGACAGTGGTAACTTGGGTTTCTCTACACCAGGATAATTAAAGCTACAGCAGAACAAAAAATTGTTTTAACTACCTCATATTTGTTGTTTCAGTTAATTATGTTTTGAGGTCAACTTGTTTCTTCCTTCTGGACCTTACCAAATAACATTTTAATTTCCCTCAGATCTTTAGCAAATCACCTTTAAAAACTGCTCACTAATTTACTACAATGCTTTATCACAAGAATAAATGATTAGCCAAAATACACACCATTTCCTGAAACTTACCCAATTATAAAACCAATGTCAACTTCAAGTATATAACGATATGCATTATAAAATGTGTTTTTTCTCTTTGTATTTATTTTCAGGTTCCAATCTGTCACAGCTAAGAATATGTACTTAGTTTTTGCTTTATATCCACATTTCATCTTTTAAATTTCACAATTTAAACTAAGTGACTTTTTCCTTTCTCTTTTCATTTCTTCAACTTTGCTGTCTTTGCTTTAAAAAAAAAAACACTTATTAAAAAGTGGGCAAAGGACTTGAACAGAAACTTTTCTAAAGACAGAAGAATGGCCAACAAACATATGAAAAAATGCTCAACATCTCTAATCATCAGAGAAATGCAAATCAAAACCACAATGAGATATCACTTAACTCCAGTGAGAATGGCCTTTATCAAAAAGACCCCAAACAACAAATGCTGGCGTGGATGCGGAGAGAGAGGAACACTCCTACACTGCTGGTGGGACTGCAAACTAGTTCAACCTCTGTGGAAAGCAATTTGGAGATACCTTAAAGCGATACAAGTAAATCTACCATTTGACCCAACAATCCCATTACTGGGCATCTACCCAAAAAATCCAATGACACTCTACAAGAAAGACACCTGCACTCGAATGTTTATAGCAGCACAATTCATAATCGCAAGGCTGTGGAAGCAGCCCAAGTGCCCATCAATCCAAGAATGGATTAATAAAATGTGGTATATGTATACCATGGAGTACTATTCAGCTCTAAGAAACAA
>VSMD01043103.1:0-19153 GCA_008750895.1 Mirza zaza
AAAGGTTGAATAGTATTCCATTGTGCATATGTGCCATGTTTTCTTTACCCATTCCTCTGCTGATGGACACTTAGTTTGCTTTCATTATTTGGCTATTATGAATAATGTAGCCATGAACATGGGAGTGCAGGTATCTCTTTGACATACTGACTTCATTTCCACTGGAAATAAATCCAGTAGCCAGATTGCTTTAACTATTATATTTTCAAGCCACCGAGAATGACAGTAACTAGAATATGCTCAGAATGTGGAAAAAAAAGGCTAAGTAGCACAGCTACAGGCAATAGAATGGGCACAGGTAGGTAAGAGGAGGAATATGCTCCCAATCAGACAGAGGGGCTTTAGTCCGGAGCAGCTACTCTTCATAACTGGTCATGTAAATTTGTAAACCTTTGAAACCAAAAGAGGTTTTAAGGGACTTGGTCAAAGTCACCTCAAATATGGCAAAGCAGGGACCAGCCCCCAAGGCTGAGTCTGTATCCAGGACATTTCCCACTATAGACAGTGCCTCATAATGCCTCTTTCTCTGTGCTGTCACTTCCACAGGCTCCCAGAAATTTCTCCTCTACATCTTTAGTTAGCTCCAATGGGTAGTGTTTTTTGTTATTGTTGTTGTTTTGTTTTATCTCCATTAGAGATTCAAACGGAGGAATTAAAGCAGATCCTCTGAGTCAATACTAATGGTGTAGACGTGATTCTTGGGAGCTTTTTAGAAATTGTCTAATTAATTGTCCAGTCAACTTCCTTAAGTAGATCAGGGCTTGATATTCACTTCACCTCTGTCAGGTTCTCTTTGATCATACCCTCTCTGACACGTTGCATTTATAATTGTCTCTGATTAAGAAAAAGGGGTTAAACACACACTGGCAGTGGGTAAAAGCAAGATTTCAAGCAGCTAAGCAAGATGCTGTCACAGTATTATAGTGATTCTACAGCATGTGGGGAAATAGGAGAGACACACGGTTACAAGGTGCTACTTTGCTTCCTGCCTCAGTCTTCCCTCTAATGACACAACAAATGACAAATGATGCCATACGTGCCTAGAAAACCCAGGCCCTGAAAGAGCATTCCACCCAATGCCTTCATTTTCTGAGTGATATTAAGGTATGTTCTAGGGAAAATGTTTTATTTATTAAAAAGTCTGGGAAATACTGAATACTATCCCCCTTTAGCAATTTACCGGCATAACGGCATATTAAAATCTACCAGTACAATGGCATAGTAGCTCTGAGAAAGCCAGATTGTTTAACTTTATTTACACCAAACTTGTTTGACCACAGAACTCTAGTTTTGCATGTTACTTATGAACACCCCACTGTAGTGGTGCTCCATGGAACACACTTCAGACAACATGGCTCCATAGGAGTGATATCAAATTTGCATTCTGACAATGTATCTGACTTGCTAAATGGAGACTATCTTATCTTGGAAAAAAACAAAATTCAGGTACAACAAGACCTCACTGTGTGAAGGAAACAGAATTTAAGAACTATTCCCTTGAAACTGGATTATTTGGAAGAAGGAGAATTTTATTGTGTTTATTGACATAGAACAACTAGGACTACCTGTAATAAAACCTTATCAAGTTGGCAAGCAATAGGCCTGCTTAGAGAACATGTACTCTTCTAAAGAGTAGCCATTGTTAGAAATTAAAATGCAAAATAAAGTCCTGACTACTTTAAACACTCCTCACTAAGTCTTATTTGCTTGCTTCCTGTCTCTCCTCCTTGAGCTCTTTTCATAATATACATGGTTTCATTTACCATTGTTTTCTCTTGCTATATGCACTTAGCTTCTTGGTGCTCCACAGCCACAGACTGTATCCACAGCCCTGACCACGTGTCTTATAAAATGTCTCTTGGTCACCATGGAAACTCCATGAGAGGGTATAGATGGATCAGCAGAAAGGCATCCACACAAATAGAAAAAACCATCCAAAGCATGTGTCATGATGAATGGTGGGTCAAGTGCATTATTTTCTGTTCGAAGGATAGCATTACTACACCATGCAGGTTAAATGAACATTGAAGAAAATAACCAGTACACCTGAGAGGATGCTGTCACATAAGAAGACACTCAAATTCTTAGTGCCTAAATATCATGGCAAAATGGACTTAAGCGGGTGTAGAGCAGTCTACCTCCTATCTTGCATGATCTATTTATTTCTTCCCATATTCCTCATCATTTTGCCCCCTGATGTTCTTCCCTGGTTTCCATAGCACTGCTTTTGTATCCCGGAATTGTGGGGGGACAGGCACCTGTTGCTGATCAATGGGGCCGTCAGCCAAGCAATATCCACATAGCTTTGTTCTGAGGATTTGAAAGATGCCTCATCAGTCTACTGGGCCCATTCTGAAGTCAGCTACTTTGAGCAAATCGCTTGACCTCTCTGGGCTCCTATTTTCTCATCTATAAAACAAAGACACCAACATGGATCTGTCTGGCAGGGTTAATACCTGTACCAACATATCTGTCATACAGCTGTCCTTTGGCAGATTGAAAACTGGGAAATACCAAATTTTAGCACTACAATTCTACTGACCTTTGCAGACACAAGACTGAGTTAGAACAAAGAAATATACTGAAGGCAGACCAAAGGGACTCAAGCAGCATATCAGTTTCAATGAGATGCATGTGAATGTTCTCCTGAAAAGATAAAGCACTGGGTGAAGTGTAAGGCATTAACCCATCTCCCTATCAAACGATTTGTGAAGATATAACCCAGCAGAGAAAAAAGGGGAATAAAAGAGAAAGGAAGAGTCTAAGAGATTGTAGTTAGGAATAGGTGGTGCCTGGAATAGGTAATAGACTGGAATAGATAACTAAGATGTAGTGAATCTTCTCTGTGGTACCTATCCTTTTGCATTTGTTTCTCCTGGGCACTCATAGCTCTGAGAGTCTGACGCAGAGCTTTCATTAGAATTCATTACTGCTTTGTGCACAAAGTATGAAGACTAAAAGGCTAACAAGAGATATCAACGACTGCCACAACTTCAATTCAACATCTCTTTAAGAAGCAGCTAATATGTGCAAAACACTGTGTTAGGCACCAAAGAAGGCACAACAAAAAAGTAATGTTCTCACCAATTCTCTGACAAAAATTACCCTCTGGTTACTTACATCAGGCACTCCCCTTAAGGGGCCTGAATCTAGCAAGGAGATTTACAAGTTCACAACTATCAAACAAGTTATAATACTGTAAGTGTTTTAAGAACATAGAGGCAAGTTAGAGGAAGAAACCAATTCTGTAGAATTAATCAACAAAGTCTTCATGAAATATGCTGATTTTCTAAGAGGGCTTGTGGTAGAGGCAGGGTTTCAAATAAGGGACATGGAATGGGCTGGAAGTAAAGTCTGGAAGCAGGAAGATGTGCGGGCAGTTTTAGATGAATACGAGGTACCAGTGAAGAAGCAGTGTCCCCTGAGGCAGGGTACATAATGCCCTCTCTTCAGCAAGCTGAAGTGTTTGCCATAGGTGAGAGGCAACCGGGGTTGGGGACTATGTGCTGGGGCAGAGACTGCACGTAGAGAAGCCATCAGGAGACGCTGTATGAGAAGGCACCAGGAGAGTGCTGGTGGGACAGAAAAGTGCAGGCAGGACTAGAGGGACATTTCCCGTAGACTGCTCCCACCTGAGCTCTGGAAGAAGCCTTCCACCACTAGTTCACTAAAATTAGAGTCCACTTGCCTTTCCTCAGTCTTTGTCTTCTTGGATGCTCCATACAGAATTTATGAATATTTTAATAACTAGCATTTATTAAGTGTTGACCGTGTGCTAGGAACTGTGCTGCGTGCCCCACGCTAGCCACAGTCTTCCTCAGAAACCCTCTCTCACTCACCACATGGGACATTGTCCTCTCCTGTGTTTCCCGATACTTCCTTTACTCCTACTTTTCAGTCTTCCTCATTCATTCCACTCAGAGACACTGAAAATTAGCGCAGTAGGCCTCTCATGCTAGAACCTCTGGAGTGCGGACTGGCTTATTTAAATTGCCCGAGTCATCCAAAGATTCTGGAAGTCTTTCTGGTGGAGAACCACTGGTCTACCCTCTCCTTTCTGATAGGTTTAAGTAAATGTTTTGCACTCTTCCTTCCTCATTCCTCTTCTCACCTCATTCTTCTCCTCTCTCCTCCCTTCCTCTCCTCTCTTTTCTCCTCTCCTCTCCTCTCCCTCTCATTGCCAAACTCCCAGTTTCAAAAGCACATTTTGCCTTTATTTCTTCACTTCATTTCTCCACCTCTTTCCTTCCCTCCCTCCCTCCCCCTCCCTCCTTCCTTCCTTCCTTCCTTCCTTCCTTCCTTCCTTCCTTCCTTTCTTCCTTCCTTCCTTCCTTCTATTATCATCATCTATCTTTTTGTTATCTCTTCCCACTACAGTGCCTAGTGTAACAACCATTTTATTTATGTTTTTTTTAATTTAGCATATTATGGGGGTATAAATGTTTAGGTTACATATATTGTCTTTGCCCTGCCCATGTCCAAGTATGTCCATTCCCCAGACAGTGAGCACCACACCCAATAGGTGTGTGTATACCCATACCCTCCTCCCCCTCCCATCTGCCTGACACCCGATGAATGTTATTACTATATGTACATATAAGTGTTGATCAATTAATATCAATTTGATGGTGAGTACATGTGGTGCTTGTTTTTCCATTCTTGTGATACTTCACTTAGTATAAGGGCTCTAGCTCTATCCAGGATAATATAAGAGGTGCTAGATCACTATTGTTTTTTGTGGCTGAGTGGTATACATATCTGTGGTATACATATGCCACATTTTATTAATCCATTCATGTATTAATGGGCACTTGGGTTGTTTCCACACCTTTCAATTGTGAATTGTGCTTCTATAAACATTCTAGTGCAGATGTCTTTTTTACAAAATGTCTTTTGTTCTTTTGGGTAGATGCCCAGTAAAGGGATTGCTGGATCAAATGGTAGTTCTATTTGTAGGTCTTTGAAGTGTCTCCATATTACTTTCCAGAGAGCCTGTACTAGTCTGTAGTCCCACCAGCAGTGTATGTCTTCCTATGTCTTGGCATCCATGACAACATTTGTTGTTTTGGGACTTTCTGATAAAAGCCATTCTCGCTGGAGTTAAGTGATATCTCATTGTGGTTTTGATTTGCATTTCTCTGATGATTAGAGATGCTGAGCATTTTTTCATATGTTTTTTGGCCATTTTTCTTTAGTATCTGTTATATACATCATTTTCTTGCAGTGTCTTGCATAGAGTAGGTATGCAATAATTATCAGGATTGAGCTAGATATGCTTATGTGCTTATGTGTTTACCAAACAGAAAGGTACATACATTTCAACCCTTAAATATGACCACGTAGAAATTAAAGATGGTAGTCAAAGTATAAAAGTGTAAATCTTTGGACAATAAATTGTGAAAGGGTTAATTATATTCAGGTGCTCCACAGTGCTTAGATTTGGGGGAGATTTCTGTGAAATACCTCTTCTTGGATGAGTGTTGAAGAATGGATTAGGGAATACAAAGAAAGAGAAAGCACTTGTCATATCTTCAGGTAATTATAAAGTGCCAGTAAAAGATAAAATAGAGAACAGAAGACAAGAATATAACCCTATAAGAGTAACAATGTGACACTAGAGGAGAGTACCTGTGATGGTTAATTTCAGGTGTCAACTTGGTTGGGTTAAGGGATACCCAAATAGCTGGAAAAGTTCTATTTCTGGGGATGTCTGTGTGGGTGTTTCTAGAAGAGATTGGCATTTGAATCAGTGGACCTCCTGAGTAAGGAAGACCTGTCCTTACCCAACTTGGGTCAGAACCATCCAAATGGCTGAGGGTCCAGGTAGAAAAAAAAGACAGAGAAAAGGTGAATTTGCTCTCTCTGCCTTCTGGAGATGAGACACCCTTCTTCTCTTGTCCTTGGACATCAGAATTCTGAGATCTCTGGCCTTTGGACTCTGGAAATTGCACTGAGCCTTCAGCCTCAGACTGAGAGTTACACCACTGGCTTCCCTGGTTCTGAAACATTTGGACGTGAGCTGAGCCGTGCTCCCACTCTCCCTGGTTCTTCAGCTTGTAGATGACCCATAGTGTGACTTCTCAGCCTCCATAATCATGTAAGCTGACTCCCCTAATAAGTCCACTCTCACATATCTACCTCTCTGTTGGTTCTGCCTCTCTGAAAAATCTGACTACTACAATATCTAAATTCCTTGATAGTCCTCAATCATGTCTAAAAAATTGGCAAAATCTATAAAACTTGAGGACTGCTATTCACCAGTGTATATCCTCAGACCTGCCAAATAGAATATTTCATAATTACTTACTGAATGCATGAGTGAATGAAGAATGCTTTCTAAAAATTGCTAACAATTATTGAACACTATGATCAACATACTGTGTTTTGTGCTTAATGTGTGCTATTCTTTTAATCCCTATAACGCCTTAGAACAAATATATTATTATTACTCCCATTTCTGCAGATGAAGAAACTAAAGGTTGGAATAAATGGAATCCAGACAGCCTGCTTCAAACCCCTGCCCTTCCAGCTGCAGTACGGCTTCCTGAATGAATGGCTAGCATCCTGAATTTTTGTCTACTATATTAAGCACCTTACTCCAAGGAGATGTATTTGCTGCTCACCATCCAGCATTCATTTTTACTGCTTTATTATAGTTCACAGAAGGAATGACAGTTAACCATTTAGGGGTTCCTCAAAACTTCAGCAGCTTCTTGAAGTCATTCCTTCAATAATAAGTTGCCTATTGAAAGAGTGTATGTTAAACCCACTTGATTCTCTGCGGGTGTACATGATTCAGCTGTAAGACAGAAGCACTTGTAGTCATCCAAACCATTAGCTACAGGAATGTATTTAAAACATGTATTGTGTGCAACAGAAAGGCAAAACCTGAAAATGTTTTTATTTGCCAAGTAAATGTAGCTGTAAATTAATTTCTTACAATCACCGTTCATTAATATTTAATATATTTATATGAAGGATACCACTTCACAATTCCCTATACATTTGGCATTTAATAATCTAGAAACAGTTTATCTTCTTTAACTCACTGAGACTGGATTTGCAATAACTAGTAGTGTTAAATGTATTTTTAAAAAATCAATAATAAATAAATGCATAAGCACTTCCCTCTAGAATGCTTCTGATGTTATTTACGAAATTAAAAAAAAGATGACAGACCCACAAGGGACTTTATAACCATTTCATTACCACCTCCCTAATTGTATATGGTGGAACTGCGTAATCTGTTTATTGAAATTGAAATCTTTGGAACGGATCCTCCCCACAGACATTAACAATAAGCATCTCGTGCAATAACACCATACTTAATGTAATATTAACATTATATGCACCAGGCCTTAAACGCTTGCTGGTTCCCCACTGGAGTTGAACATTTTTAACACTCTGTGCTCTGCCTGGGTATTCAATTCTATATCGAATTTACAAGCTGTAAAACACAATATTCACAGATTACAATAAATACAAAGAAGTTCTAAGGACATACTTGGTGGTACTAGGATAAGACAGACTATTTTGTTTGAAGTAGAAACAAAAGAAAACTCAACTTGGAAAATGCTAAGGTCCTTAAAGTTTTGATAATGAAGAAAGCTGTTTTGTCTGGTGCTGCCTGGGCAAGGGACACAAAAGCATTCCTTTAACAACAGGTGAAGGTGTTTGCACCTACATGGGCCATGGTCAAAATCTAGATATTCCACTCCGGCTTCCCTTTCTGGGAGGGGAAAGCAGGGAAGAGGAAGAGCAATGATGAGGGGCTGGAATGCTGGTTCATGCGGAATCTTCCTGAATGATCTTGCATGATTTTGAGCAGTTTATTTAATTTCCTTGTACCTTAAACTGTACATCTTTAAATAAACAGGATGAACCAAACTGTCTTAAAAATTCCTTCTAGCTGTAGAACTTCAAAAATCTAGAACTAAGTCCTTCATGTGTAACAACTAGTTTGCAAAGCCTGCTTGGAGATTTTTTTCCATCATCCTTTAACCAGTACCTCTTAAATTTCTGGCACCTTTCTCCGTAACAGGGCAATTATAAGAGCTTTCATTTTAGTCAGTACAGTTTCCTAAACTCTTTTTATATATTATCTCAATTAATCTAAAGCACAGTACTGGACATAAACTACGTAGCCATGATGAAGACCAGAGACAAGTCTAAAAGGGTAACATCACATGAAATTGCAAAATAACTACTCAATGACGGAAAAACCTCAAAAGTCAATGAACACTCACCCAATTCTTTTACGATCACTCTGCTAAATGAGATCTAATGGGCATCTGAAGTTAAGATGGCGTTTTGCAAAATGCATGTTTATTATCATAATCCGGTGATCTTAGACACAGCATATACATTCCTGTGTTATTTGTGCTACATGCTTGCTATAGGCAAGAAACTCACAATCTGGATTTTATTTGGTGTTTTAGAGCAAGGTACAAACATTTCCTCAGGTCATTGTGCTCCTATCAGCCAAAAAATGTGTACTTAATATGTATTTTTGGAAAAGCGTCTAATAGCTCTTTACTATGAAAAATAATGTGACCTATCAAATTCAGGCTAGATTTTGCATTTGAAAGTAGGGAAGAAAATTTGTTTAAGGAGAATTCCTCAGAGTTTTCAACTATGGGTGATATTATGTTGCTTAATATAGGGGTTGGTAGAATAGTGCTTGCTATATTGTTATTTATACTTTTTATTTGAATTATAAAATTAAATTTTCATACCAAAAATTAACTAATAGGTTAACTTAAAATAAACTTTTCTCTCTCAAGTCTGTCTTCAGATCACTGAATAATAATGCAAATTTTTAAAATTGGGTGTCTGTCCTTTATTTAATGCATCTTCGTATAGCAGGTAGTTCCCTCAAAAGTAAAACATGACAACACACATGAAACCAGTTTAAGGCAAATACTATAGAATATACTTGATGTAGATTTGCTAGCAAAGTTTTTCAAAGGTATTCACAACTTCAGAACTTACAATTTGCAAGTTGATTTTCCTAAAAGGAAACGACACTCTCCCAGAATGATCTTCAACAAATCATTCCCTATTGTCCTCCCTCTTTTCCCACAAATGAAAATCGCTTTTCACAAAAGCAAGGAATTCTGGCTATAGTGCAAAAGATTTTTAATGTCCTTTCCATCTCACCCTCTTCATCTCTTTCCTCTCACAAAAAGTTGCTCTCTCCCACTAGAAAAAAAAAGTCTTTAGTGCTAAACTCCTCAAAAAAAAATCAATAACAGCAAGAGAAATATTGCTTTGGAATTATCATTTCTTTTCAAAAGTTCCTCAGTTCCTTTCAAACCCCCAAATACTTTATCTTTAATCTGATCTTGTTTTGCCTGCGTGGGTACAAGATTGCTTTATGACTCATCGCCTGCATTGGTCATTTAGGAAAGTCACCATTCAACTTTCACCTTCAGGTGTGGTTCTTTTCAGGGACGGAGGGGAGAAGCTGTGTACTGGGGTCATTTTATCCCACAGGTCCACCTCTCTTGCACAAATTCCAACTGTACCACAGCCTGAAAGCATGAATCAGCACACAGTATCAACTGAATGGAGCATGTTGAACTATTTTGCTATTTCTGTGCCCTGACATTACTATAGAAACACAGCCAGCTTCTCCATTGTGCTGGCTCTCCCTAGATTCACAACAGATGGAAAGATTACTGTGCCTTGAACCAGGCCACTCATCAGTACAGTCATTGCAGTAGAGCTATTATTCTCTTCCTCAGTCATCATCTTCTTTTCAACTTGGTCAGAAGGCCCCACCCTCACCCACAGAGCCTTTATACAAAAGAAAGGCATGAATTCATATTTCACTCAGGGTCATCAAAACTGGGGAATGGTTCTACCTGTGGCTGCAATTTCTAATCCGATTAATCTTGATAAAATGTATCAACTATTAGCAGTGTACAAAATACTATAGAGAAGACCAAGGCATAAACCTGGCCCTTAGAATTTTATGTGTTAATGAATTTAGACATAATGTTCAGACACATAAAGAGCACATAACAGTGACAGTGCCGTTAAGTGAGCACTTAGAGTGCTAGTTACAAAGCAAAGAGCTGTATATATTTTTACTCATTGTGGTCTACAAAACCTTATGTGGGTATTATTATTCTAGGACGAAGAAAGCTTATATACCAAGGTCATAAGGTAAAGTGGAAGCAGAATGCAAATGCAAGTCTACCTTACTCCCAAGCCCACATGCTAACCACTATCTTACATGCCCTGAACAGCTTGTGGCCAAGCAGAGAATACAATATTGGAGCAATTGGGGAGAGTAGGAAACACAGGCTTTTAAACTTGATTTTAAATGACTTCACCAGATTAATGTTTGTACTCTGAAATCTTTGGCTAAGGAGCCCACAAATAACATATAGTATTCATTGTGTTTATAATACCATTTCTCAAAATCTAAATAATCTGCTTCCAAGTCTTAAAGCCAATTATCGCCATGGAATAGCCAGATTTCTAACGGCTATTATTGATGTTTATGTGTACTTACCACTTACCTGTGGACATTGTACGTGGCAGAGTATATTAAATTAGTGGTCACCCTAACTGCCAGTGGCAAGGGTACCCATCTAATCTCTTGCCCTCCCAGCTGCCTGGTTGTTTGTTCATGTGAGCCCTTCCCCACCCCCCCAAAGGGTGGTCATGGTACTGCACTCTCTTGCCAGGATGTTAAGGGACTCAACCACAGTATTGATTTATATTCCTACTCTTTATAAAAACAAGCATCACACAAAGACAAAGGGAAAGAACTGAACAAGTTGCACCACAACTTTACTTAGGCTGTTGAAATTAAAAAAAAAAAAAACTCATCAGCTTAATCACCGTATCTGTTTGTTTCTTTTAACTAATCCTTTAATTGTCAACTATAGTAATAGTATGAGAATACATTGATTTCATTTCACTGATCTACTCTGAAATAGAAATACATCAAAACCCTCTGTTGACATCTAGAATCTCTGAATATAAATGTAGATGTTTTGAAATGATTCCCTATTTTTTTCATGCTCTTGACTTCTTTTTTTCCCTGAAGGGTTGAATACAACCATATTGTAGCAAAATCAGAGAAGCCACCATGTCTGGGAGCCTGGATTGGTGCAGGAAGGAGCGAGGTGTGTCACATCAATCCCAGCTTGGTGTCATGAATAAATGCCACATCAGTTCAAATACAGATCAATCTATTTTTTTAAAGCAACAGAAACTGCCATCATTGGTGTCGAATGCTCAGTATTGCTCTTCAACCCTCCAACTTTCATAATAATATATATATATAAAATCTTTTCTCCATCAACATTATATTGGCTGCTGGTTTTGACACTAAGTCTCCCCAAACCACCTTTGTCCAATGCACATCACTGCAGAAACCATTTCTTATTGGCTAAAAGCAGATAAACCTGCCAAAAGCCAGTGCTTATTTCTTTCCCAAGAGACCACACTTGAGTAAGCGTAAGCGAGCATATAACTCTGTGTGTTTTCTTACCCAAAGTGACAGCAGCCTGAGAACAGAAGATCTCCGTTTCTTAACTCGGCACCCTGGATTTGGATGATTTAACTATATATAAAGGCAGTGCTGGGTTGATTTGAAAGATACATTTTATCAAGTTGTCAGCTTTCCAGGGCCAACTGTTTCAGAATCACTTATAAGTAAACTAGAAAATGATTTGGATTGTAGGAAATTTAAACCTTACTTTCCCAGAATGTTGCAGCAAATAGCTGAAAAATAGACATAGAATCAAACTCTGAAATTAAAGCGTCCTGAGTGTGTCTCGCTGGCGGTAAGAGTCTGCATGGTCTAATGGATGGAGAGCTGGACGCCAAGGCAGGGGACCTAGGGAGTGATTTCTACTCTGGCTGCAAATCGCTGAGTGACCTTGGGAGTCTCAGCTTGCCCAGCCACGGAGAGAAGACCAGAGCTTCCTGGGTTTTGCAGCCCTCACTGTCGGCTTGTTCACCAGCCACCTCTTGAGGTGGGGAAACCACTTCATACAGGGACCAAAAAAAAGAAGAGGCGTGGACCCTGTAGAGAACTGCAACACCGCACTTTTCTCACCTCTCTCCAGCGACCATGAGGAGAGGTGGAAGCCTTTGGGGACAGAAAGATCCTTCCACCTTTCCCAGCCCAATGAAATAAACTGCTGTATGACCAGACCTTAACAAGCAGCTAGGGGTCACTCACCCATCCACAAGTCCAGAAGATAATACTGCCTCTTGGTTGACTTCTTAGGGAGTCTCTGGGGAAGATTAATCAGGTACTGATAGTTAAGGACTATTTGTAAGGATTCTGAGCATCTCAATTATATGAATATTTCTGATACTTTTGGACTCCAGTTTTGGACATGATCTTACCCAACTGAAACTAACAGTTAGCTGTACTTGCTAACATTGCACAAATATGCATATGTAAGAATGCAGTGTGAACAATGTCCTTGCACTCAAAGATCACTTTTTTCTCCATCACATGCCTTCCTGGCTACCAAAGAAAGACAAGGCACCCTGAGGTTACTCTCTCATCCTGATAATCTTACTAGTCACAAGGCACGAGGAGAAAAAATACAGGAATCTTGTTACTGCCTTTCAAGACAGTTACCAGTAGTCCCACCCTTTGTTTTGTGCCAACTCCAATCCTCCGCTGTCGTTTGGGAAGCACTGGATTTGAAAACTTCCCTCTCCCAAGCCCTCACAATACGCACACAGGTAAGGCTGTGGGATTATTGACAAAAGGCCATCATTGCTGTGACATTGCATCTTAAGGAATTAAATGAATCCAGCCATTCCAGAAGCCATATATCTGCCTTATTCAAGAGCTAGATGAAAAGAGAAGTTGCAAGGATAGGATTAGGCTTGTCTTCCTTTTTTGTTTTTTTTAAATAAAGGAGGTCTTAGCATTGTACTGCCACTGGATAGCAGATGATGCCTCATACAAATCTCTACACAACAAACTATGTGAAGCTCAATTTATCTACTTCAGAAGGACCAAGAGCTACATCAGCTCAACAGGGATTTGAACTTGTGGTCCCAGGGACTTCTGGACTAATGAAGCTGATGGTGAGATGACTAAGTCATCACCACAAGCTAATGGGCCCCCAGAGAGGATACATGTGATCAGAATGATTTATTGATCAATGCTGACCTCTAAAACTACTTTAGGACAGGCATTGGAAACATAAAACCACTTTTACTGTGTGATGGCTCAGGCTGCTATTACTTCAGCTTTGTAAAGTGCCGTGCAAGACTGGGATCAATCATTGCTAAACCTTGCAGTTTGTTGACCTCCATCAGGAAAAGAACCCTCTAGAAGAGTCAGAAAACCCATGTTTAACAGCAAAGAAAGCAATGCCACTTCAGCAGTACATTTGGGATCAGGATGAAAACTTAGAGGGCAAAGGTCCCCACTTCTTATAGGATGACAATTTCTATGAAGATAACGGGTAGAAAGAGACAGTTTCACATAGTTCCCAAAGAATAAGTTATATTATCAGAAAATGCATTTTTTATGAATGAGGAATCTTCCCTCAATTCTATAAATTACCTCATATATAAAGGTGCTCAACATCACTAATTATCAGAAAAATGCAAATTAAAATCACTATGAGATATCACCTCACATCCATAAGGATGGCTATTATCAAAAAGACAAGAAAAAACAAATGTTGACAAGGGTATGGAGAAAAGAGAACCCTGGTACACTGTTGGTGGGAATGTAGGTTGGCACAGCCATTCTGGAAAACAGTATGGAGATTCCTATAGAAATTAAAAACAGTAATCCCTCTTCTGCATATTATACCTGAAGGAGATGAAATCACCACCTCGTAAAGACGTCTGCATTCCCATGTTCATTGCAGCATTATTCACAATAGCCAAGATATGGAAACAACCTAAATGTCCATCAATGGATGACTGGATAAAGAATATGTGATATAGATAGATAGATAAATGGAATATTATTTAGCCTTAAAAAAGGAGATCCTGCCATTTTCCACAACATGGATGGATGTGAAGGGCATTATGCTAAGTGAAACAGGCCAGACACAGAAAGAAAACTATTGCATGATCTCACTTATATGTGGAATATATATATACTTTTTAAAAGGGCCCAAATACACAGCTATAGAGAATAAAACAGTGGTTACCATAGACTGGGGTGGGGAGAGAAAATGGGGAGATGTAAATCAAAGGACACAAAATGGCAGATATGTAGGATGAACAAGTTTAGAGACCTAATACACAACATGAGGACTAAAGGTAGTAAAATTGTATTAATAACTTCTGTTAAAGAAGTGGATTTTAGCTGCTCTTGTCACAAAAAAGGTAACTATTAATATGTGAGATAATAGATATGTTAATCTGGTGGACTATAGTAACCATTTTTACTATCTAATAATATGTATCCTATAACAACATCATGTTGTAAACCTCAAATAATATACGCGATAAAATTTATTTTCAAAATAAAAAAATAAAACACTGGATATCTGTGCCAAAAAAAAAGTATTCTGATGAGATCCCTGCAAGTTAAGTATATGGCCGAATATAGACGCAACCTGCACACAGCTAATTAACGGAGGTTCTATAACAATAGTGCATGGCTAAGCCCACGGCTTGTCTAGAGATGGAATGACTCACCCGAGGATCTGAGAGAGACAGTAAGGGATGAAGCAAAGCAAATGTCCCACATCATCCAGAACGCCAACCCAGGAAGGCCTCAGCAAGTCTGATTCCTCCTAGCCTGCTTGTCTGCGGCTTTCTTAGAGTCCTTCAACAATCTCCTCTCTCTCCTGGGTTTTCCACATCCCCCCTACCAGTGTTTGCTCCCCAGAAAACAAATATGCCCAAGGCTCTACCATCAAAACACAAGCCCTCGGTGCTTCCCAAGGAAACCCCATCTTGCTCCTTCCACTCTTTACTGTCAGAATTCTTGGCTGTCGGTATCCACAGCCTCCGTCGGTTACCACTCAGCCCCTGACACTCAAGGTTTCCCATAACCACTTTGATGAAGCAGGATCCCTGGAATCAGACACACGCCTGGAATGCCAGATGTGCATTTCACTCACTGTGTTAGTTTAGGCAAGTTACTTACCCTCTTTCACTGTTTCTCTTCTGCAAACAGGATGGTAAGAGTATATTTCCTAATAGAGTTGCTGTGAGGATCAGATGATTTAATGATGTGTTCATAGAAAGCACTCAAGATGTGATAGTTATCAACATCATCATCATCATCATCGTCATCCTCTTGGTAGTGAACGCTGATACTGAGGAGGCTATCCAAGACCAGTGTGGACCATAGGTGGGACTCCATACACAGGAAGTGAGTAGGACATAAAGGGCAACCAGAGATCAGAATGTCGTCAGGAGGTGAACTAGCTTCTGAACCTAAATGCCCCAGGCTTGGCCCCTGGTCCCATCCTATATTCTCAGGAGGTCCACCCTGAACTTGTGAAGCCACCTGTGCCCATTGTCAAAGATGCTACCCATACCCTAATCATAATGAAAATTCCTTTCTCTTCTGGGCCAACCTTTCTGCTGATGGGCAGAGGGACCAGTCCCAGTTGTGAAACGGTTTCCTCTGTTTCTGAGAGAGCCCCTGCCACATTGCCATACTCATGGTAGAGTGAAAGTGACTAAACAGGATATGGCTGTGGGCAGTCCCTGGGGGTGGGAAGGAAAGATGCTTTCTTTGGAAAATATTAGAATTATTTAAAAACTGTTTTTGAAGATTTGGAGTGTGTGTGTGAATATGTGTTATTTACTGCATAAAGTGAGTGCAGGATACACATCTCTATCTCTTCTAGGTATGTGGGGTTGGTGTGGTAGGGAAGAGATCAGGCAAAGTCAGGCAATCTGAGACAAGCTGTGGCCCATGGTTACCTGTTTGTGTTCTGGTTGGAGAGAAGTTTATTTCCCTCTGAAATTTCCAGAGCATTCCAAGTTCCCCCAATAACCCAGCCCTTCCTATCTCTCTGAGTTGCTGTGTGAAAGATTGGAAGGGAAAGAGAAATGCAAAAACATTTTTTTGCGAAAGATGCAAAAGCATTTTTTCAATGCGGGAGAGAAGAGGGAAAGAGACTGGAGAGAACCTACCCTGGTCTGGGACTTTCTCTCGTTCATTTCAAAGTATGTTTCATAAAATCAATGTTTACAAACGAAAACTCATTTCTTCGTTCATTCCTTATTAGTTTACAAGCAACCTCAGCTCCTACATAGCTTAAATTTGTATTTTTCCAGAGTCTTTTTGTTTTGTGCACTCATATCCAAATAGCTCACAAACTGTCTCCTACAATTAAATACATATAAATGTGTGTTGTACTTGCAGTAGGATTTCCTTGGTTCTGCTATATTTAGTTTTCCTGAAAATTTTATCAGACAGGAAAATGTCTACAATCTAAAATTATATTTAATAATTTTAAAAGTAATATATTCTTATAGAAAATTTAGAAAATGTAAAAGAAAATAAAGAAGTTAATAAAACCTATTTATAATCTCACCACTCAGATAAAATAATGTTTTAATACATATTCTTCACGCTTTTTTCTATGTATATATGTAAGTACATAGGAATAGATGGAAATGTATTCACATAAACTCTTTTTTGCAACCAGTGTTTTATAACTTAATTTTCTCACATAATATTATATATTTTTAAAAAATATTCAAACCATTAAGTTCTTGGTGAAATTACTTTAGTGGTATGAACCACTAATTTGGGGGATAGAAAGCAGCCTGGTGGAAAGGTGCCTTGCCTGGGGATAAAAGCATCTCCTCCACCATGCAGATGCTGTGTGACCTTGGACAATTCACTCTGCTTCTCTGAATCTCAGTTTCCTTTTGCCTTGACTGTAAATTCTGAATAAAATCATGTCTGTCAATGCACTAACATCACTCCCACTGAAGAAACCCACAACTTGAAGCCCTAGCCCTCCAGAGGCCCTCAGGGAGCACTCGGGGAGCCTCCTAACCCAGGCTGAGCTACATCCTTTCCCCTAGGCCACTGCGAGACACCATGCAGCTTTTCTCTCTCTAAATTCTGACTATCAAATGCATGAAACTATACAGTTTGGATTTGGTGTACACACCTTACCCCAACTTCATTTTACCTTTTCTGCTTTCATTGTCAAATCAAATCTAATCACATCACTCTCCTGTTTATGCCCTTCAATGGCCTCGTGATGGCGCTTCCAAAGAGGCTGCCTGAGCTGGCTCCCATCCACCCTCCAGCCTCAGTCCTCTTTCTGCTTTCTCAGGCACCTGTCTGGTCCTCAAAGGCATCAAGTCCTGCCCTGGCTTGGCACCCACCGTTCCTCCAGCCTGCTACAGCCACCGTAACCATTCCAGTCACCACTCTCTCCACCTTCCAAAAGGAGTCCACCCTTAGTCTTAAGGGAAAGCTAATCGGATGCATCCTTCCTCCCCTGAATTAATTAGATTATAGTTTCTTGTGTTCTCCCTTCAATAACACTTAGCGCAGTGCATTTGTGTGGTTATTTGATAAGTATTTTGTTTTTCCCTTTAGACTCTAAGCTCCCTACAAGAGAACTGTTTGGTTTATCATTGTATCTTTATTGTCTAGTCCAATTCTGAGCACTCAGTAGGCACTCAATAAATATTTGTTAAAAAATGAAAGAATTTTCTCTTTGCTATTTCCTCCTCTAAATATTTGAAATTGCATTTTTATCTCTGTGAAAGTAAGTTTCCTCACATCCTTTCTGGATCCAGGAGAAAAGCAAATAAAGAAAAACAAGGAGGGAGGGCTATGTTCTTTCTCTCGCTTAAAGAAAATATTAGAAAATAAAGTAAGAATCTCCCCCAATCCCACTCCCTTCAAAATATACAAAGCAGCTTCTGAAAAAGGGCAAGGGGCCCAAGGTACCAACCTTTCCACCAGAGCTGTTCCTTCCCCTACAAATTGACCAAGAAAATAAAACTGCCTCAGACCCACTTACCTAACTGCAGTCAAAGGGTGAGAATCTTTCAGAGCTAATAAAAGCATATAGAAAACCTTTGCAAGTCATCCAACTTTCATTAGGACCTGTTAAAAACTATTGCCCGACAGAAGCAAGAAGGTTAGAATTCCGATCTGTCAACTCTACACATTTGCAAATGGGCTCAACAAATGCACCAAGGAGTAACTTCTCTCTGCTTGGGCAGGTTTTATTTGACTGCTCGTAATAAATGGCATACACTGGTAAAAACTGTGATATAGTGTTGTCTCTCTCTCTCTGCCCCTCTTTTTCTCTTTCTCTCTCTCTCATATGTTGTTGCCCACCAATTGCAAGCATGATGTAAAATGGTGATGTAATTGTTTGCAAACTAGATTTTTATGTAAGTATAATACCTTGTTTCATTGCAGATTTTTCAACGAAAATATTGAATAGCAACTTGTGGAGGGACTAAATTCTTTATTTTGATATTTAGTACATTTTTAAAGAAGATAATGTAGAATAGCAAAATAAATGGCTTTCTTTTTCTTTTCCCCTGAAATATCAGGTTTAAGGGGAGAGAGAACTCTGAAGAAGGTGCCACTGAGAAACTGGCCTGGAATGTACTGCTATGTGAGAGAATCAAAGCCTTCATTACATAAAGGCTTCGATGTCGTGCCTGTAAGTTGTACGTTCTGCACGGGTGAATAATGGCCCACTAGACCACTGGAGCTCCATTGGAGAAGGGAGGCTGTGGCAGACCAAAGACTCCAGGAGAAGGAGCAAGGAGGACTTTCCAAATCTTCAGAGTTGTGTCTCTGCAATGTGTCTAAGAATAATATATCCCTGGGCTGTTCTGAAAGATTTGTTATAACAGTTACACCAAATGACAGTACGTAAACAGTAAGCATTTAGAAAAATAGCTGTAATTTCCATGGGGATATCAGAAAGCATTAGAGACCATTCAAACCATGAGAGAAAGTCACAAAAGTATTGCCTACTCATAGGTAAATTATGGGACATTATTGATACTTCAAAGGCTACTTCAACTTACAGATATTTTTTTAAATAGCAATTTCTCAAATAACCTATTTATTTACTCATAGTGATGGAAGTGGTGGTAGAATATACCTAAAAAAACTGATAGAAGCCATAGCTGACTCAAAGGCCATCAACAATGAAGATAAAGCTCCAAAGAAATCATAATGCAA
>VSMD01043105.1:0-26396 GCA_008750895.1 Mirza zaza
TGTGCAAACTGGGGCAACAGTAGTGACCACCCCCGAGGGGAAGCTCGGCAGCAGTGTGCAAAGCTCAAATCTTGAGTGCCCACGGACCTCGTGACAGGCCCCGCAGGGTGCAGTGCGAGCCCCCAGGCATTCCCTGCTCCGATGTCGGATGTTGACTCTTCTGCTGCACTGGGCTTAGGAAACTGCAAACAAGCGTTGACACCACCCGAGTGGATGGCGTTGACAGAGGGGACCAGACTGGGGCCAAGCTCCCACCCATCCAAAGCTAGAGCCCGTATTCTATGTGCCGAGCAGATTACATGCATTGACTCAAAAGAATTATTGTCTAAAGAAAACATTATATACGGGGAAACAGTCCTAATTTCTAAACGATACACCCTTCACAATTTTAGATTGTTGTGACTCCATCATTCTCTCCTCAGGTTGATTAATATGGCAAAAATCCAGTTTTGTACACCCTGTTGCTTTTATTTAATTAAAAGGAAAAGAAATCATGAAGTGCGAGTGATTCTTTTTTCTTTTTTCTTTTTTTTTTCTTTGCTTACTCCTGCTGGAAACTTCCTCTTGCCAAGATCCACTTGGGAAATTTCCATTCCAGGAATTTTTTATGAAGTTGCAAGAGACAAATTAGGTGCTTTGAATAAGTTAACATTGTATTTGCTGCTTTGAAGATCATAATTCGGAGCATAAGTAATCTCTGCCGTTTGACTTGCGGGTGACTCGAGACTTCATTAGCTGAGATTTTGTGGAGCGTTTGCAGGCCCTTAACCAAGGGGCCGCGTGGAGGGGCCGGCGGGGTGTGAGGAGCCCTGAGCTGACGGCAGGCACGGATATTGAAATCATACCCTACGTCGGTTTGTGGGGTGACTCAAGACCCCCTAATGTAAAAAGGAAAACAGTTCTGCGTTATAAAAACGTACAGCGTTACCGGTGCACAGTGTGCAAAATGAGACTTATTACTCCAGAGACTTGTTACTGCAGTTGGACACAAACAGGACATTTCGAACTGAGTCTCAAGGTTGCAAACGCTGTACCTTTGTTCATCTTTGCAAACTCAGCCACCCTGGCCGTTGCTGAAGGCTGACTAGCCTTCTCTCTGCGAGCAGAAAGGGGTTATTTAAGCATCTGGGTTAGGATTCTTTTCCTCCATTCCTGCCGCCCCTCCTGGTGTGCAGCCCCTGCCCACTTACTCCTGCAGGGAGACTGGGGCTCACCTTGTGTGAAGGGAGATTATTTCTGGAGAACACCTTTTCCTCTGGGCCGTATAAAGGGATGGCATCTTCTCCCTCCATGGGGCTGCCTAGACGCCCTGGCCTGGCAAGCTGTCCCCGTCTGCTCTGTGCCCGCCACGGGCCGTGGCCCAGCAGTGACTCGAGGTGCCAACTCCTCTCCCCCCACTATCCAGCAAGAGCAGAGAAGTAAGCCCACAAGCAAACGCAAGTGCCACCTCCTCTGTCCTCACCCCAGGGACCAAGATGAGACCGGCAGCCATGTGGGAGCCCAACCTGCAGTTTCCATGGCAACCATGGAAGCCTGGGAGGAGGCGGGCTCCAGCGCCTCCACCGACCCGTCTCAGAAGCCCCAGGTGCCAAGAGAGTTTGCGCACGGTGCTCAGAGGGCAGTGGAGGGGACGGCAGGGGCCACGTGCCCCAGGACAGCTCCCCGAGCAGGGGAGAAGGATCCTGGCCTTGATGCTTCAGCCTCTCAAGGGCCCTGAGTTATTCATAATGCTGCTGTCCGTGGGGCTGGATGACTGGGAGCCCCGGAATGTTTAAATTTAACTTCCCAGAGAATCTAAATGCAAATCAGCCCTGTTCACTGCTCCATGCGAGCAGCCCGTCTGCGGACGGTGGATGCACCCGCCGCCCCACGGACAAACGCGGCTCTCCCTTCTCCTTATCTTGAGGCTGTTGGTTTGCAGACGCCTCCCTGGTAGAGAATGCCTCCTCCTTTCCTGCCTGGTGCTGGCAGTGGGCAGGGGCTGCCGTCCCCCGGGGGAAAGGGCTCCGCAGCACAGCCAGACCCCCGGGTGTGTGTCACTGAGCAGCGTAGGTGACGGGGGCCCCACTGCAAAAGGTGAGGGCCTCACCCACCTCAAGACTGTGCGGAAAAGCATAGGAGACCGTCAGCTCAGGCTGGAGCTACACACGCTGGGTCTGGGAGCATCCGAGGGACCCTCCAGGCTGAATGGAGAGGAGAAAACATCTTAGGTGTGTATCCGTCTGTGATCTGGGTGCCTTAGCTCCCCTCCTTCCCTGCTTCTCCCCTGCCGTCTCCACGTCCGTCCCCCGTGACCGTGGGCCGTGGTCGTCCCCTTCTGCTCAGCCCTCCCTCTCTCCCCACCCCTCTGCTGCCCATCGACACCGCCCGTCCAGTTGTCCGTGTCGCTCTCTTCCAACCGGCCAGGCAGCCGTGCTCTTAAAGACGGGCTGATTCGCAGAAAGGAATAACGACAACGCAAGGGGCAACGGCCGCCAGGTTGGTGCGAGGCGGGGATCCTGCGGGCAAAGCCCGGGCCGGTTTTGGGGGCTCGGCGGGCCGCGCCCTCTGCACCCGGGTAGCGCGGACCCCGGCTGTCCCCCGCTTCCTGTCTCCCCGCCCTCCTTTCTTCCTCACGACAGAAACAGAAGGGAAAATATCTACCACGCAGAGCTTCAGTGCGTGCGTTTGTTCCTGTTTCGGAGAGAAGCAGAGAGCCGGGGCATCGTGCGAGGGGCGATCGACAGGCTTTACTATTCCGCGCGGCACTCCATCAACCGCGGCCCGAGAGCGGGAGTGACGCCGCACGCCGTCCTGGGGGCTTTTCCTCTGTGTGTGAGTGGTACCCATCTGTCAGCTGTCAGTGCCAGTGAGAGATCTGCAGGGCTGACGCTTCTCGTCAGCCAGCGTCTGCGAAGCCTCTTGCAGCTGCTCCACGGCACTCGCTGTCCTGACTGGGGGCTGGCGAGGAGCCGCGGAGGCGCCTGCGCTGGCCGGGCAGCAGGGAGAAAGAGACGTCAGGGCTGCCGGAGGACAGCAGCGTGCACCCATCAAAAACATAAGGACCGGCTACGTGTGTTTCCTTAAGGGGGGGAAAGGTTAAAGCAAAAAAAAAAAAACCAACCAGAAACCAGAACACAAGAAACAATCTCTTAGAAGGAAATGTTACTATACTTTGCTTGCAGAAAATCCTATGTGGGTCCTAGGGCCTGTGAAACCCATAACAGCAAAGAAAATTTATATCCCGGTAAATGAACATACTCCAGGTAGAGATTGTGACACATAGTTTTAAACCAGCGGAACACGAAGAGGGCACAGGAGCTTGTGTCCTGCCCTGTATAAATCACAGTGCTACAAAGTCAGGCATGGGCACGAAAGTTTGTGTAACACAATACATATTTAATATGTGTTTGTAACATAAAAATGAACATCATGAACCACGACCATGTCCATGCTGTGGTAATGCACATATTTAAAAGCTGGGTTAATTTTGATATGGAAACACTCTATCAATCATCTCTCTAATGTTCCATTGAACATTTCAATATGCTCATTTATAGGGTGACTTGCACTTAATTGAATTATTTTAAACTAACCGTGGTTCTGGCGTTGCTCTCCTTCTGCAGAAAGCGCTGGCTGCGATGCCTGCCTCAGGAAAACTGCCCCGACCAACTCCTAACGCACCCACTGGCACACAGATAGAAATGAAATGAAGAATTTAAATGTGCTTTGTCTTTAGCATGCTTTTCGTTTTAAGGCACTGCGAGGTGCGATCATGTTTTCAGTTTTCTGTGGCTTTGACCCAGCTCTGGTTAAAAAGAAGACAGATGTTTTTGTCATACGTACATCATAGATCCTTATGTTCAAAAATAAAGAGCTAAGAAATTTCTTGGAAAATGTAGAATTCATTGACCTTGGAGTCACTGAAATAGAGAAGAAAAAAAACAGATAGAGCTGCGGTGCAAGAGTGCTTGCTGAGATCCCTATGACGACGGCTGCTGGGGCGCATGGAGGTAGAGAAGTCATGGCTGCACCACACACGTAAGACATAGAAACCACATTGGCTACAATGTCTTGGGGAGAGAGGCTCAGATGTACAGTTGCTGCTCCTGGCATGCAGAAATGCACTCTGCATGTACCGACAACGGAGGAGAAAGAAGAGAAATTGACACCCTACGTTCACTTGCCTTTGGTGCCAGAGGAACCTGCAAAACAAAACACTAATTCACAGTTTCCTTATTCAAAGGGGCTGTGATCAGGTTGTAAAGGCGATACCAAAGTTGAGCAAGCCAGTCACTTACAAGAGTGCTCAGCACAGTGTAAGACAGGGAGGAAGATAGTGCAAGTGTTGCGTTAACAGAATGGATGGAGACGACACTGTCATCCATGTTTCAGCCGGAGACCGTCAGCTCAGGCTGAAGCAACACACGCTGGGTCTGGGAGCATCCGAGGGACCCTCCAGGCTGAATGGAGAGGAGAAAACATCTTAGGCATGTATCCGTTTGTTATTGCTGCTGTAACGACTTACTATACACTCCATGGCTTTAAAAAACAAAACTTATGAATTTAATGTCTTATAGTTCTAGAGGTCGGAAGCCCTGAGTCCAGCTGTCAGGGGGGCTGTGTCCCTCCGGAGGCCCTGGTGGGGACACACGGCCTGGCCCTTCCAGCTTCTGGAAGCTGCCTGCGTCCTTGGACCTGTTGGCCCTTTGTCTTCAAGGCCAGTGGCTCAGCACCTCCACCTGCCATTCTCTCTCTCTCTCTCTCTCTCTCTCTCTCTCTCTCTCTCTCTCCATCTCCTTCCCCCTCTTCTTCCACTGCCACATCCTCTCACCCCCATCTCTGTCTCTGACTCTGACCCTCCTGCCCCCCGTTACAACGAGCCTGTGACTAGATGGCATCCACCAGGATAGTCGAGGGTAATCTCCCACCTCCAGGTCCTCAACTCCCTCGTGTCCACAAAGGCCCTTTGGCCAGGTAAGGCGACACGGGCGATCTTGGGTGGTGGGAGGTCACCCCCTGGGCGTCTGCAGGTGGAAATGTCTTTGCAGTAAAATCTGAGCAGGCGAATCCCAGGCCGCCCTTGGAGGAGGCTGATGGGAAGAAGTTTTCCTGGAGCGTAGGGCGGGAGGGAAAGTGGGTTTAGACGAGTACTGACACCACACCGGGACCAAGTGACAGGGATTGTCGGATTCTAGGCGTAGGATCTGGGGAATATAGGGTGGTTTATGTCAGTTCAGTGTTCGGGAAAGTCTCTAATAAAGAAATCGATACAGAGATGGAACAGGAAAGGAGTGAGTTCATTGACCCCAGAGCTGCTCGAGAAAATACGTCTGGTCAAGCTAGATGGAGCTCTAAGGATTCCGCCAATTCTGAGATTCTAAAATACTTCTGTAATCCCCAAATTGACACCTAGGAGATGAAGCTTAATTCAGGGACATGAGTTTTTATGGGGCCAAAAGAAGTCTACTGGTCTCTCTTTATGTTACCTTTATTAGAATGGAAAAAAAGTATATCACAAACAGTAATGCTCTATAGTGTGTATTGTCGACCAAGCACAAAAAGCAAGAATTTTTTTAGAGATATCTGAGGAAGCTTTGAAATACATCCAAGGCTCTGTTTCTCTCCACCTTAAGAGAGCGTCCAGCAATGGGCGCCACGATCAAAGTGACCCACAGACCCATCAACCGTTTTGACCTTTTGATGTCGTGATTGTTAATTCAGACAATGTTTCAAGCCCAAGCGAGTCTAGAAAGAAAATTCCCGGAGAGCAGTCGGGAAGTGAGTGGGTGCATAGGGACTGCGCAGGTGACAGGCGGGGACTCCCGGACGGAGCTGAGAGCAGAGGCCGCTGCAGGCTGTGCAGTCCGAGTTGCAGGGGTGAACGCGAGAGCCGCCTCCTACAGGAGTAAATCCTTCAGAGTGACCCTCCCGACCATGTTCTGCACCTTGACCTCCGCCCACCACAGGGAAATTGACAGGATTACAACGGATTGCCTCGTAAAAGTCACCCTTTCCTGGGGGGCACGAGAGAAACGGGCTTCTGCCGGGGCCGAGAGGAGCAGGGAGGGTGATGATACGAGTTATCATGATTAGGAAGCCCAGGAGGCCGGGGGATCTTTATAAACTTAGTTATTCTCACGGATAGAAAGCGACAAGCCCCAGGTAAATTGGATCTAGAGAAGCCTGTTTTCCACGAGGTGCTGAAGAGGGCATTCTGCCAACCGGAGCAACGGAGAATTACGGCTCCTCTCGCACTATCTTGAAGTCACTAGGTTATATAGTGTTTAAATGACTTATCACTGTTACTGGTTTTTTTTCGTTTCTTTTTCTCCTCGCTTTTTCCCTCCTTCCCTCCCTCTGTCCCTTCCTTCCTTCCTCTTTTCCTTTCTTCATTCCTTCCTTTCTTCCTTCATTCTTGTCTTCCTTCCTTGCTTCCTTTCTGCTTCCCTCCCTCCCTTCCACCTACCCTATATATTAATGCTTCATATGCCCCTTAAATCACCTCTCTCCTGTGCCTCCGTGGGACCTCGGGCGAGGTGTCCAGCCTGCAAGAGGTGGGATGAGCGCACTATGCAGTAAGAAGCATTTCTAGAAAAGGGTAAACTATTGTCAGTAACTAGAGACCAAACTCTAGCCTGTTTGAGTTTTGTCACATGTATGTACACCACTATATCTAACCTGATGGGCAACTGTGCACTGTTAAAATACATGGTATAGAAAATATGAAATCCTAACTATCTTTGATTTACAACAAACCCACACATTAATTAGCCGAACCCACACTCCTGAGTGTTCTTTGAATATTAAAACTGTAAGCAGGAGGTGAAAGTCGGCACGTTGCAAATCTTTGGCAGAAACAGCCATAAACTACCATGAGATGCAAGCTTGGACTGAAAAGAAAAGGTGAAAAAAATGTGTTTTGTGTATTGACATTTTTATTAGTAAAATATGCCTAAGGAAACAAAACCGATAGGGATAAAATTTTCCAACTGGCCGTGGTACCGTTACAGCGTGGAGATCTTGTCAGACATCAGGAGCCCATGACGAAGTTGCCCGAGTCACTGCACACCAGAGAAAACAAATGCACAAAAAATACCTCGTCAGGGTAAATTCCTTTCTGCTCCAGATACCAAGCATCTCACAGCTTTCTCCCCGGGAGAGGTAATAAAGAGAATGCGCTAGAATAACAACAACAATAATTCCTATAGCTGCAAATTATTTCGGTTCCATCCGAGTCTCCAAATGTCCCGGGAAGTCTAGTGGAGCTGCAGAAACCCTGTGGGAGGGTGCAGAAAGGGCCAGGCTATGGCTCTTGAGGCCTGGTGGCGTGTCACGGTTCTCTTCTCCTTGGAAACGCTTCCTTGGAGAAGGGTTGTGTGAAAGGGACTTCCTCAACTCTCTCTGCACTTACTCCCGCTGCTTGTCTTAAATGTGCACTCTTGCCATCGTCTGGCAGGTACCTGTGTGAGCATGGGGGCAATAATGGGACGTTCAGGTTATGGCATGTCCTTCTTAGCAGTCTTGACGGCTGGAGAGAGAGATGGCCTTTCGTCACTGAGGCAGCAGGAGAGATACACAGGGCAGGGACAGTGAAGAAAGCTGAGCAACATGGAAGAATGCCAAGGTCAAAGGGTCACCGGGGAGCCCCGTTGTCCACGGAAACCAAAGCAGGAGGCAGAGATCAAGTCTGGGAGGGAGCAGGCGTCCAGTGGCATCTGATGGCACTTCAGACAAAAGCAGGGGCCTTGGCTTGGGTTGCAAACTGTCTGTGGTCTTGCTCTGCGTATTCCTCCTGCCTCATCTTCCACCCGGTCCTGTGATTCAGCCACTCTGGCCTTTTGGTCTGTTTCTAAAACATGTCACACCCGCTCCCCAAGGACTTTTCCCTGGCGGGGTTGGTCTTCCTGAAGCTGGGAGGTTTCCTTGTTGCCTCCGGATCTCAGCGTTTCCCTGCGCTACCTGCAGCCTTGGCAGCTTCCGCCACTCAGATCCCAGCCTGAGTGTCCCCTCTGTGACACCACTTCCACTTCTGCCCACGATGGACTCACAGAGACTGGATTTATCTTCTCGCCTGAAACAATGAAAAATTGAATTAAAGTACAGAGAATATATAGAACACAGTTTTAAAGAAATGGCATCAGGCGATAAGGAACAGATTCTTGAGAGATCACAAGAGACAAATAAATTGGGCTCTGGGACAGACCCAGCTGACTGCCTGGAGAGAGTTTCCAGGCTGTGAGACAGAAAGCAGGAGCCCAGGAGGAGCCTCAGATACCCTGAGTTGAGGAGACAAGCTGAAATCAGGGGAGAATAAGGCGATCAGATTCGCAAAACAAATTTCCAGAGAGGAGAGCTGTGCAAAGAACCCGAGAGATCTGCCTAGGGTCTCCCTTGGGCATTTGTCAAAGTACATGCATGTAAAGAGACTAATTGAGCTTGGGAGAGACACCATCAAAAAGTATTAGCAGGCTGGATAGATTAAATCTCATTGAAAATTCAAAAATTTTGTCCTTCAAATGACACCATTAAGAAAATGAAGATAAGGAATAGACCTGGAAAAAATGTTTGCAAAACATACATCTTACAAGAGACTGGTATCCAGACTGTACAAAGGAAACCTCTTACTCATCAATAATCTGAAGACAAACAACCCAATCAAAAGACAATGGGCAAAAGATTCCTGCAGACATTTCACCAAAGAAGATACATGAATAACCGATAAGTACATGAAAATATGAGCAACATTGTTTTAGGGAAATGCAAATTAAAACCACAATGCAATGCCATTTCACACCCACCAGAATAGCTACGATAACAAAGACATAAGTAAAATATTTTGGAAAGGGTGTGAAGAAACAAATTCTTCAAACATTGCTAGTGAGAATTGTAGTCATGGTGGAAAACTGTTTGGCAGTTTCTTCAAAAGTTAAATATAAATTTGTGGTATTACTCACCAATTCCACTCCTAGGTATTTATCAAGAGACATGAAAGCATACATCGACACAAAGATTCATACGTGAATATCTTAGCACCAATCTATAAAAAGTAGATCAGTAGTTGAATGGGACAGGAAACAAGGACTGGCAGTGCATGGACATGAAGAATCCTATTGGAATAGTGAAAGTGATTTAAAACTGATTTATGGTGATGCTTTCACAACTTGGTGAATTTACTAAAAATCACTGAATCCTACACTTGAAGTGGGTGAACAATAAAATACGATTTATACAAGAAGAGAGCAGTACAATCACTCACACAGGGATGAGTATAGTGCCTTTCCCCCAAGTCAGCCTGGAAAAACGTCTTAAATTATGAGGCTACTCACAATGGTCTTGGCCCAGGAATTGGGAATAATTAGCCCTATCATAAACACTGCTCTGGTCCCACCTAACAAATATTAAAACTAAGAGCTGAAAGAAAGAAACCATTTCCATGTAACTTACCCGCATCTCAGGAAAAATGCTTAAAATGTTTTTAGGAATAGAAAACTACACAGCATGCAACAAGGTAAAATTCACACTTTCTGACTGATATACAATCAAAGATGAACAGGCATACAAAGAAATAAGGAGAAAAATACAAATTATAATAAGAGTTAAAAAATCAATTTAATTGAAATTTACCCAGAACAATTACACCTATATATGTTAAAACTAATATACAAAGACATTGGTTTTATAGCTATATTCTATATGTTGAAAAAGTTGGAGACATGAATAATATACAAAAAAAAGACTCACCTCATTTTGAGAAGTGAAAACTGCAATGGCTGAAATAAAAATACTCTAGATGAGATTAATGGCAGCTTGGCTATTTTGGAAAAAAATAAGTAAACTTTCAGATATAATTATAAATTATTAAAAATAAACAGAAAAATAATTTTTAAAAAAGTGAAACTTTAAACTATGGAACAACTTAAGTGGTTTAAAATGTTTCAATTTTGATAAAAAGTATAAATCCACAGTGCCAGAAGCTCCAAGAACCCAAGAACAAGAAATATAAAGAAAGCTACACCAAGTTGCTTCATAATAAAATTACCCCAAACCAGTTCTTTATAGAAAATTTTACCAGCAGCCAGAGGGAATGGACATGTTAATCACAGAGAAACAAAGATAAGGAACACAGAATTCTTGTCATAAATGATGGAAGGGAGAAGACAGTGTTGTAGCATCTTTAAAGTACTGAAAAGCAAAACAAAACAAAACTATGAACCCAGATTTCTCTACCCCATGGTGAAAATATCTTTCAAAAAATAAGGTTAAGTAAAGACTTTTTCAAACTTACAAAAGCTGTCTAGAGCAGTAGAACATCAGTACAACAGTTGATCATCACCATAAGATCCACAGTACAAAAAATGTTAGTGGGAGAAGGTTATCCAGAAAGATGGTTATCCAAAAAGAAAATGATACCAGATAAAAATATAGATCTTCATAAAGGAATGAAGAGAACTGGAAATGATAATGTAATGTTCTTATACATTAAATGATATATCACTTAAAAGTAAATGGTGATAAACAAAGAGTGACAAACAAAAAAACATAGGAGATAAAATGGAATCATAAAATATACTCCATCTAAAAGAAGGAAGAAAAAATAGTAAAAAGGAAACAAAGAACAACCAGAAAAAATTGAAAAAAATTCCAAGATGATTGACTTACACCTAACAATTTCAATAAAAAAACTAAATATAAATGGCCTAAATAATCTATTCAAAAGGCAAAGATTATCAGATTGAATGAAAGAGCAAGATCCAACTACATTCTGCTTACAAGAAATGCACTTAAAATATAAAGATGCAAATATGTTGAAAGTAAAAGAATGGGGAAAAATGCAGCATGATAACAAAAATTTTAAAATAAATGAAGACTTTTTATTATCAGAAAAGTATATATCAGAGCAAAGAATATTTATTACCCAGCATAAGGAAGGCTATTTTTTTAATAATAAGGGACTCAATTTATCCAGAACACGAAACTATCCTAAGTATTTATGTGCCTAATAACGAAGTTTCAAAATATATAAAACAATAGAAATATAAAGAGAAATATGCAATCCGCAATTGTACCCAGAGATTTCAATATCCTTTTCTCAATAATGGATAGAACAAGGAGACTGAAAATCAGAAAGAATATAAAAAACTTGAACAACACTATCAACCAACCTTGTTCATTAATATTTATAGTACACTCCACCCACAAATAACAGAATACACATTTTTTTAATTGCATACAGAATTTTTATCAAATTAGAAGACATTTTGGACCATAAAATCATTTTTAAAAATCTCCATAAATCTTCAAGAATTCAAGTTATACAAAGTATGTTCCTGACCAAATGAAATTAAATTAGAAATCAATAACAGAAATATTTCTGGAAAGTCCCCAAATATTGTTAAACTTAATAATACATTTTAAAATAATGCCTGCCTCAAAGAAGAAATAAAAATGAAAGCTTAAAATCAATTTGAATAAAATAAAAATACAACATAAAAAGGAAATGCTACCTTCTCAGAGAGGTCTGTCCTGATCACTCAGTCTACAGTAGCTTCCCAGTCATTCTCTAGCACAACATCCACTTTTAATTTTCTCTATAAAATCTATTTATACATGATATTTGTGTATTTATTTAATCCTGTTTATTGTATGTCCTCTCCCTTTAGAGTGGAGAGTCCATGTGAATAAAAGATTTTCTGTCTTATACATTACCGTGTCCTCAGGACAGTACCTGACCCTAGTAGTGTTCAGTAAGTGTTTACCGAATGAGTGAACTAATACAAAAAATAAATAAATCAGGAAGGATAAAAATAAGGGTTGGGGGCAGAGGGTATGAAAAAAGAGGAAATTCTTTTTTTTGACCAAACCAAGGATGGAGTGGAGTTTCCTCAACCAGAAGAAAGGAGATAGATAGAAACTTCCAGAAATGCCACCGGCAAACAAAGATCTTCTGAGCTGTCTGACCATTTCTACAGCCACCTTTTTGATGCTTTGGCAAACGGAGCAGGAGTATTGTTCTCCTAGCGATACCTACTTTGAGAGCCACAAAGCATGAATTAGCTGTGGGACTGCTCCTTTTTCACGGGAAGGCCTCCTAGCATTCCCTTTGGCCTCTTGTACCCATCTTTCCTTTCTGCGAACCAACGATTTCATTGCATATAGTGTCAGCAACTGGTATTTTGGAAATCCTTATCTGCATGGCATGTAGGTGCTATGGTGATAAAATACAACATGAATGAAATCAACATGTTGCAAACTAGATTAAGTCATGAGTAAATCTCTCCAGGGTTTATACAGATCTCATAAACAAGCATTAGTGAACAGAGGGCTGGGATTAGTATATTTAAATTAACCTCAAACAAACCTCAGTTCAAACTCTGTAAAGGCATGATAGCGCAAAAAATCCTACTATCAGCTCAAAATGCCCTTAACAACCCTCTGAGAGAACCACTGCGGCCCTCTTCTTAAACAGGGCTGACTATCTTACCAGTAACAGGGGCTTAAAGGCAAAATAGGGCTCAGGTACATGTGCAAACACACACATGTGCACACACGGTGCATGCTCGTTGCTTGCAGTCATGCTCTATAAAGTCACCACGAACACTGAGTTAGCGAGTACTAAACCCATAGCACTTAGTGAAATTATATACGTAGACAATCTTTATTTCTAAGATTTTTTCTTCTAACACCATTTATTCCCACTTATGTCTAACATCTCTGCCCAGAGGCTGTTCCATTTCTTCTGTCCAGTCTTCCCTTCTAGAGACAATTACAGCAATGAGTTTTTAAAAACATGGAATAGCAGTTCTATATAATTTTCATCTCACGTGAAAGATAATCTTTTTTTTTTTGGTTAGTAATATTTATTTTCTGGTTAGTGACATTTATCTAATATTATTCACTGCCCCTTCCCACAATTTTTCCTCTTACAATGGTTTTGTATCAGCACTACGGGAACTTTTATTACTTATCATGAACAAAAATCAGATCTTCCTTAAGCAGGTATTTGTAGGCGATTACGGTGTGTGGAGAGGAAGAGGACAGGGTCAGAGTGGCTCCCCGCAAGGCTGCCATGTAGGATTCACAGTGCAGAGCCACACCCTTCCCACAAACAGCCCATCCCTGTGGTTCCCAGAGTGACTCGCCTTCTCTGCTCCTCTGGGTCCAACGGGGGAGTCTGCAATCGGCCTTGCCCACCTGCGTCTGGCACTCTTTGTCACAAACAAGACATAGAGACCTTCCTTTGTAGCTTCAAGGTGAGCGCCTCGCCTTCTGGAAATGGTCTTCCGCTGGCATTTCCGAGCCCTGCCTCCCCCGGCCTGCTCCCCACGCTGAACCCGCCTCTTCCCCTCTTTCTTCTGCCCAAGCTCAGCGGCTCTCAGAGGGCTCTTCGCGTGTATTGGACACTAAAGACCATGATCCTTCCCTCCTTTCCCTGAGAGTGAAGTGCGTGAGGTTTGCCTCGTCTTCGTGGCCTTCTCGTGGTTCGTGGGGAAATGCCGGTGTGAGCGTGCACTTGTCACTTTCAATGATTATATTGTGATAAAAGGAGTGCCTCTAGAATCCACGCCAGGCCTCGGGCCTCGGGCACTCCAGAACTGACGTTTCAGAGGCTGCTTTCATTTCTCCCGTGGTCAGTTCCTGGAGTCCCTCTTCTTACCACTAACCTCTTTTTGGTGGGCATCTGGGGCTGTCTGCAGTGTGTTTGTTAGCCTTGCCAGGAAAGCCCGTTCTGCTCTAAGAGGAAGCATTTCTCCTCTTCCTCATTCTTGTTATCCTCCTTTCCCCCTCCTCCCCCCGTCCCTCCTTGTTTTGTTCCTGGATGCCCTTTGGGCCTGACCCTTTAGAGACCCAGGGACTCGTGGTCTTACCACAGCATCCCAGAAGTCTCTCCCAGTCGTGCTGGCTCGGCGCGGGGCAGGGGGGAGTCCTCTCTTCTGGTTCCTTGCATGCTCCCCTGCACAGAGAGCCCGGAGTGCCAGGGCCAGACAGACAGACTCGAAGACGCTGCTCTGCTGTCTTTGCAGAGGGAGGATGGGGCTGTGAACCGAGGAATATACGTGGCCTCCGGACATCAGAAGTGGCCAGAAAACGTCCTCTTCTGGAGCACGCAGGACGAACAAAGTCTTGCTGGCACCTTGATTCTACAGAACCGCAAGTTAGGAGATGGGTGCTGTGTGAGCCGGTAAGTTTGTGGCTCATTTGTTACAGATGCAACTGGAAACTCACACTTGCCTAGTGTCGTCTTTGTGGAAGAATGCAGTGCCACGGTGCCCGGCATTCGGGATCAACAATCCACTTTATCTACTTTAGGCTGCCCAATCTTGCTTTCCTAAATTTTTCTCTCTTTATATTATTCACCTGATCATTTTTGCTTCTGCACAGCTAAGAGTTCTGTCTTACAGATCTTAATAAAAACATCAAAGTTTACAACCAAAGAAGAACTATATTGGCAGATATATTTTTATTATTCGAAAATTAATACCATCCTTCTTCACCAATCCATTTTCCCCTTTTCAAGCTAAATATTCATGTTTTTTTTTTTAAATCCATTCTTCATATGACAGTTTCTGGGTCTTTTGCCATCATTCTCCTGAATTCTGTAGCTTGGTAATGTGGCACTTCATGTGTGCTTATCCGAACTAGACACTCAGACATAACCTAACTGGGTAATAGTGATATTAGCTGAGATTTAGTGAAGGCCTTCTATGTGTGGGCAATTGTCCCAGGCATTAGACGGACTCGCTGATCAGCTGCTCAACAGCCCTGTGGGTGCTGTCCTTAGCCTTATTCCCAAGACCAGGATGCAGAGGCTCATGTCTGTGGTCCCACGGCTGGTAAGTGGAATTTAAAGCCAGATAGTCTTGCTCTAGGCACTGTGCTCTTAACAACCCTGCTAGGACTATTTACTGCCCTACTTTGGTTTTATTTAAACTAAGATTAATAAAATATTTCACAGTGTTAAGGAATGAGCTGCACCTTTGAAGAAAGCCTCTATCCTGCAAAAAGGCAGGATAAAAGATGTAAAAGGCAAAATGGTGGCAAGTCTGCAGAGGAAGACAATCTAGAGAAGATTTAATTAATAGCCACAGAGAGAAAAGGAGAGATATTGCATTGATGAAAATATAGGCATGATGCTTTAAAAAAGAGAATAATCAGTGAACATGAGCTCTTACAAATAAAAAGATTTAATAACTGAAATAAAAAATTAGGTTGAAAGGTTGAAAGATAAATCAAGGTAATCTCCCTGAAAGTAGAATAAAAGCACAAAGAAATAGACAATTTGGGAGGAATGATAAAAAAAAAAAATAGAGAATTATTCCACAAGGGCTAATATCCACCTAATATGTAAAAGACCCTGTTAGGTCAAGGAGAAGTACATGAGGACCTTTTAAAAAGTACATGGAATTTTTAAAATTCTGATGGTGAAGGCCGAGATCATGCGGATTGAAGAGGCTCACGGCGCACCCAGCACAATTCAACGGGGAATAAAACACCGAATGTGAAGAAAAATCCCCACGTGCTTTGAAAGAAGAGAGGCAGACGCATCTCTGTCTTGGCCACAGGTCTCATCCTAAGAATCCAAGTGGCATCACGTTTCTGGGTTTGGACGTCTACCCCCTGCCAATACTCTCAGACACAACAGACCTTTCAAGAGTGCATTCTCTTCCGGGAAGCTATGGACAAAAGTCTTCAGACGAAACCAAGCAAGAAAACAACACGAGGACCGACACGGAAGAGGGATGAGCAGAGTAACTGCAAACGTAAGTCCCAAGAAGCAGCTGTGAGAGATGGACCACCAAGCAAGCGGAGGAGGGAGCCACAAGGTGGGGATGAGCGGGGAAGGGGCAAAGGCTGGAGCAGGAGGGTGGATGGAGAGGTGAGCAATGTTGGGGACACTTAGAGATTTATGCCAAACCAAGAAAGTGAGAAAGAAGACGGCGTCATTCACTCCAGGGAGAAACTAAACGTTGTAGAGGATGGGAAGTCAAAACACAGCATCCCGTCTCGGCAATGAGCACTACATTCATGGTCATAAGAATGAATAGGATGTCAATAAATTTAACCATAAAATTACGATAAAATTATATTTGGGAGTGTGGGGCTAGAAGAAGAAAGTGTTTTTAAAGGCTAAAACCACTCACTGTGATAAAAAAAAAAAAAAGCCTAAAATCGACGCAGAGCATCCGTCTGACATAGGAGTGAGGTGGCCCACACCAGAGAGAACCGTAAAGGAGTGAAAATATTTAGTATTGAAAAGTGAAAGCAATGGGCTGGGAGCTACAGCAGAAGACTATTTGTTGGTATATCTTAAAGACATTAGACTTTTTTGTATGCAACTTTTAAAAATATGAATTAGAACATGAGACACTTTAAACAAACAAACAAAAAAGAAATCAAAGCAACAATCTCAGAGCGTGGGAACATGGTGAGCTCCTTGTGGGTCTCTGGCCAAGTGTCCACACGCGTGGGACCGCCCCACATTCCTAGGATGGTTGACATCTGGCCTGTGTCATAGGAATCACCAGATTCTTAACATTTAATGGACAAAAAGGCTTACTTTTTCAAAATGCCCACGGCCGCGGGACTGGCAACAACGGTGGGTCTCAGGTGCCCACGGACGCCTCTTTCCGGGCCCGTCCGCCCGCGCGCCGGCCCTGCCGAGTCGGGGCGTGCTTCCCACGGTCCTCAGAGTCTTCCTTGTGTTCAGACCTCTGACGTGTTGGCCAATATGCTCAGCAGTTAATGTTTTTAACTTTACGTTTTCACACTGTTAGAATGTATTTTTTATATTGCCAAATTTTTCTCTTAATTTCTTCCCTTGTGTGGTGCACTCTGTTCAGAGAGTAAAATAAAACACATCCCAAAACAGAGGCAGGCAGGAACCGTGAAACTCCAGGGTCCTGACAGTGTAGACCCAATATTCCAAGAATGTCCACGCGCGGGCAGGCCCCGGGCCCCTCCGGCCGTGCTCTGACCGGCAGCCCCCCCTCGGAACGAGGGTCCCTGGGCCAGCTCTCTGTGGCAGATCTTTGTAGCCAAACCGCCAGGATTCAGCCGCCGGGCAAAGGGGGGCAATCCGCTAACTCGGATCGCACTCACCAGCGGCGGGCGCTGGCCGGGGGGATGCCCGTGCGCTGTCCCGTCCGTACAGAGACGCTGGGACCAGGACTGGCGCTCGGGGCGCCCAGCCCCACGGCCCAGGTGCGGGAGCAGAGAGGTCAGGACGAGGCTGTGAGTCTGCATTGGAAACCTAAACCAGGCCTCATCCCCGCTGCCGTAAAACGGGGTGCTATTCGAGACGTAGGTGATGATGCTTCAACTGTAAAAGCAGAACGAGGCGTGGCTGGTGTTTCCCAGTGAGTTCCTTTCCTAGGAAACGACCGGCCTCTGTGAGGACGTGGCCGTGGAAACGCTGGGGACGGGTGGGGGCCCCGGGGCTGCGGCCTCCTCTCCCCCTGCCTTTGCTCATTTGGAGCTTGTTTTCTCGCTGGCAAGCGATAATGTCACAGGGCCCCCTTCTTACTCCCAGAATCGCCTTCCCCGGGTGTGAGATGTCTCTTGGAGAAGCAATGCATCTGGGGCCACACCGAGGTCAGCCGGGGCGAGGCGAGACGTTGGGGCGCACGCTGAGACTCGTGTGTGGGAACAGCGCGCTGGGTCCCCGCACGGAAGCGGGCTGCAGGGACACCCCGAGAGGCCGGCTGCGGCCCCTCCCCACGCACGCCCAGCAAGGCTGCGGCCGGCAGGCATCGTCCTCCCTACTCTCGCTGGCCGTCCGTGTTCGGTCCGCCCATTCTCCGCAGCGTCCGCCCTTGTCGCCCACGTCTGCCTGATGCCCCTGCGTCCGCCTGGCTCCGTCCGTCTGGCCACACAGGGGCTGCACGCTCCCATTCTTCCTCATCCATTCTTCAGGCTTCCGCGGGGCCGTGCGCCTCGACGAGCTCGTCTCGCAGCTGTTACCCGGAGACCATGGCTCTGAGGGTTATTGTCGCGCCACGCGTTCGCATTTCAGCAGGTGTGTTCGCCCCCCCCCCACCCCCACCCCGGCCAGCAAGCAGAGCCGATTCCCGGGGGGTTGGGGTGCAGAACAGGCCCCCCTCTCTCCAAGGCTGCAGCCACCGCATCCCACATCCCGCATCCCGCAGCCAGGCAAGGGCACGGGAGACACCGTGCACTGCTCCTGGGGTGGTGTCATTTTAAGTAGGCGCTGCTGCTGCTGCTGCTGCTTGTGGAGACCCGGCTAGGAGTGGTCACCCACAGCTGCTGCTCACGTGGCTCTCCAGGAAGAGAAAACTCCCTTGAAAGGGTGAAATTGCCGAGGGGGGTTGTGTCCCCGCCACGTTCGGTGCCAGCTCGCTGCTCAGCCCGCAGCCCCAGGGGTCCTGCGGGCTCCAGTCCGTGTTAACCAGCGGACTTCCTTGAATCCATTCACGGCTGATGTCGGCACCACTCAGGTTTGGAAACGAAAAAGTAGTATATACGGATACGTACTTTAAAAGATATTGCTATTGTAAACAAGGACTCCATTTAAATATAATATATATAAAAATTATATATGTTAACTACACAATTATATTGATTATATATTATAATTATCATATGATGCTTGCATTGATTAACTTCATTGATTGTATAATTAGAGTGTATTAATTAAAATAATAATTATATAGAATTTACATGATCATTAAATGTAATTTTAATGGTTATATTATTTAAATGTTATATAATGTAAGTATATGCATTATAATAAAATGTATGAACATGTATAATAAACAAATGAGTACATTTTACTACCAAAATATCCACTCCTACAAACATAGGCATAGTATTGATAAATTCCCCCAAAATGATGCTTAGTTCATTTAACATTTAAATTAAGCACATGGTATGCATCCTCTCAAAAACCGTGGCTTTGCAGAAGTGATTTATCCACATACGATATGATATTCTTTCTCCTCTCTTGACTGATTGCATTCGAGAAATGTCAGATGAGCTGTTTGACTGACGTGACTTTCAAAAAATCAAATCGAGTAGTCACATTGTTTTTAGAGTCAAGCCAGTTTTTATACACAACGGGATTCTGGAGATGAGAAACAGCCCCCTTTCCATAGCGTTGGGTCCAGACTGCCCAGGACCTGCACGTGACAGGCCCCGCGGCCCCGCGGCCCCGCCCAGGCCCCGGCTGGCTCCGCTGCAGCTGACCAGCTGACCCATTTCTACCTCTGATAGTGGCACAGCTCACACCGAGAGGCTGTGAAGCTTAGTTAATATTTAAAACATTTGATGCTCAGATAAAAGGGGATTCAAGTTGTCACCAATTAGTAGGGAAAGACTAATTATTATACAGACCTATGATCCTTTATAAGTAGAAACATTAAAGGAATCTAAAAGCTATCACTTTTTATGAAAGAGCAGATGGCCTGAATTAGACCCCTAAAATATAATGAATGTGTGTGCCTATGCGTGCGTGTGCATGTGTGCATGCATGTGTGTGTATGTGTGTGTGTGTGTGTATCATTAAACAGAATCTTTTCTGAAGGGCTGCTGGGGAAAAGAGCGAGAACAGAACAAAAAGCACAACGTCGATGTTGTCGTAGCCGGTGCTGTCCATGGCAATTTATCCCGGAAGCCATTGTCTTCTTTTCCTGACGTTTAGCTACTTGGAAATACGCTTAAATTTAAATTGTCTTATTTCAACAAAATTTAGCAGTTCAGAAAATGATCACAGGTGGCCTTTCCACTGTGGGCCGGGCCTTCACGTACTGTGACGCACAAACCGCAGTGCTGGTTCTTAAGGAGAGCACAGCCCGACCCCAGAAGATAGACGAGGACGTAGCGCCTGGTGAGGGCTGTCACCCTATCACCCAATTTTATGCCTTACTGTACCGTCTCACGCCAGCCCCTGAGCTTTCTCCTCGGTGGGAGACCTTCTGTGCGTGCACCTGCCCGGCCCCCACAGCTGGGCTGAGCATCGCTGCTGCCCCGGCCGCTGGTGGCCTCTGGAAGCCCTCGGCGGGCTGCCACAGACGGGAATGGAGGCTGTGGGAGGCGCCCGGGGACACACTCACCTAGAGCTGTGCAGGGACTTGCGCCCAGCGCTGTCTCGCTCGTCCACGCTTTGGCGCCCAGGCCTGACTTCTTTACGTCGTGGATCTCGTAGCCTGTAACACAGGTTTGGGAGATAACTAAGGGAATTTAATGTACGAGAAAAACCACGCCAGCCTGCCTGTGGTTCCCCTCAAAGGCTAAAGGAAACTTTTTGCAAAGAAGTTCAAATCTCTGCAACCCTTCTAACCACTTCCCCAACACAGGACTCCTGTGCCCTTTATGCAAACGCATTGTCTTCAAGTGGGGGCATCATCTGAATCATGTAAACTGTCCCTCGTCACTTGAGCCTGGTTTTCTCTGAGGCCTCTGTGCCAGCGTGAAGTGAGAATACATTTCCTCCTCCTTCCTCCAGGTCTTCTGAAGAAAACCTTTCGTTCAAACATGCGTGCACAAGCCCACAAGCATAGATGCACACAGACCACATGCATGTGCACGCACAGCCACACGTGCACACACACATACACACATGTGCACATACACACACACACACACACACACCACACATGGGCCAATGATTTGCTGAGATCCTTTAGCCTAAATCGGTAGTAAATAAGGGAAATATTTTCCTAATGACAACATGATATATCAGTTTAGTTTTCTCTCCCACAAAGGAGACGGCACTCTAATTATTGCTAGGGGTTTTTGTTTCTCCCCAACTCTGAGCATACTGGTACAGAAAAATAAGAAACTATTGCATGGGCTTCACCTCTGACTTTTCTTTACACACCGAAATCTCAGGTAGGCATCGTCAATGCCTGTTTGCAAGAGCAAAACCCAGGGGCTGGAGGATTTTGATGAGTGAAGGAAATAGATAAGTATTCCAAATAGAGGAGGGCCAAGTCATACCAACCAACAACCACAGGATCGTGGCCTTTTAGGGGACTGAATGAAACTGTCTGCTTTCAAAGTAACTTCTTAGAACGAGATAGGATTTTATTTTCCAAATCGGTTTGCAAATATAACATTAGGAACATTACAAATTGACCGTGCAACGCCAGTAGACACTTATTCACAAACAGGTCCAGAAACGTGGGGACTAAGGTTTGGAGTGACAAAGCTTCCTTTCGTTGAGTTTGGGCCAGTCACCGGGGTCTGTAGGAATAAAGTGTGCTAAAGTGGTGGGATGATTCAGTTTGACAAGAAATCGTGAAACTTTTGCAAACGGAGGAACTTTCCTTGACTCGGCAGCAAGACCTGGAGTTTCACCACTTCTGCACGACAGGCGCTAATGAGTTATTATGGAATAATGGCTATGCTCGATGCCTCGATCACACAGGAGTTCCTGTGCATGCACACTCTGCACTTGCATGATCGGGCCCGGCTTTCTCACAACTCAGTGCAAGCTGTTTGGCCTGGCAAGAGGTATGATGTGCCCAGAGGAAGCCAGGCAGACCCTCCCCCAAGACCACCAAATCCACTTCTCTCGTTTTCACTCAGATTTACTCTTCTACGGGTCTAAGTTTTGCCCACTAAGAACACAGCACCTCCCCCCATCCATCCTTTCAACTCACCGCTTAGTTGGCAGATGACACACTGTAAACAATGGCATACTTTTAGGAATGGCCAGTTTGTGAACACAGGTCTCTCCTAGTAGAGGAAAACTTTCTGTTTTCTTTCATTCTCCCTCTTTCCCTCTTTAGAGAATTTTGCCCAGTTACCTCATCTTGCTCCAGATCTGTGACAAATCCACTGATCAAGAGTCTCAGTTTTAAGACAATAAGAAGATTCATTCCTCTAAACTGTTAGTTCAAAGAAGAAGAAGAGAAAGCAGAAAAAACAGTTAGATGGAGACGGAAGTGTGTGTCTGGTTCCAAGCTCCTAACCCCTCAGCAATTCTGTCACAGTGGGACTCTACAAGTGGTCTGAGATGAGACATGTTTAGAAGTTGGAATTATTTTTAGGTGATTTTACAATACAGCCAAAGCATAAATCTAACAGAAGCAAGAAAAGGAGAACTGTGATTCTGGAATGCCCCCTGGTCCTTGAAATGTGAGTAGAATGACTTCCTGAAAAAGTTCGGAAACATTGTTAATCACTCCCTTTCAGTCCCGAGGTTTAGCGACCCCCAAGCGCCTGTCTTACAAATAGTACCATTGGCTTGAGTGACTTCAACCAGGCATAAATCCGCACACACTTCCTACATGTCAGAGTGGCCTGTAAGATTTTAAAACATCCTTGCTTGACAACTCCTCTGCAGTCCGACCACAGAATCCGACACGCTGTGCTGACTTGTTCTGGCTGCTTCCATTCTTCCGTGGGCCTTTCCTCTGCACTCTCTTTTTAATTGTATATTTTATGGAACACTTGCAAAATATTCTTAACTCTAATATTGCTGGTGGTCAAATGTGATGGAACCCAGGATCTTGTGAGCAATTAAAGATAGTAAATGGGGATTCCAAGAAATGTACTTCAAAGGATGTGTTGAGTCCAAGCAAACTTTTACTGTATCAGTCGGTCTCTTCATCCTTGAGAGAAGAAAGGGAGTGTCGTGAATGAGAAATATAGGGACCTACTTGCTATAATGGGATGTACTAAAATTGATTTTAGATGAAACTAAACTTTTTTAAATTTAACCCTTCTGTTAGCATTTATTGTGCACCTACTATGTGATGCCCATTGTGCTTTTGTGCTACATTACATGACAGATACAAGCTATATACCACCTGCCTTCTAGATATTTTAAATCTAGTAGTGGTAATAGGTTGTAGAAGCTTTATTACAAAGTAGAAGGTAATGCCAATAAAGATATGATAAAGATATGAGCATTCTTAAAAGAAAATGCTTGAATCCAACTAAAGGAATAGTCTTCACGTGGGAACTGAATTTTCCATGCAGAGAATGACGGCTGAAGAATTTCTAGGGTTCAGCAGGTAGAGATTCAGTATGAGGTCATCCCAAAGCTATGGGGATCACACCAGGAAAACCAATGCGGTGGTGAGGTTTCCCTATACTTGGGAAACACCCATGGAACCTCACAGATATGTTCCAGGAGATACTTTATGTGTACAAAGATACGGAAGAAGACAGGAATCCTGCTCATGGGAGCTTCCAGTCTGGAGTAGGACGGGATGAGTGAGAAAAGACGTGTAGTACATGAGGAGCACTAAGCTAGAGATAGATTCAACGGATTAATATAGGGGAGAGGGGGTGGGCAGGCCAGTAAAAACCGGTCATAAAAGATACATACAATTTTTACAGACCCGGAAAGGATCACCGACAATGGAGAAGAGAGAGGCTGGATAATTAGGTTAAGGTTAGATTAGGAAGGAGCTCAAATGCCAAGGAAAGGACTTAGGGTTTATCTACTAGGCAACAAAGGCTTCTGAGAAAGGAAATGAAATACTCATAGCAAATTATATAAGCAAACACCTTTTTCTTTAACGAAAATGAAATACAGAACCTCCTTTACTAATGGCTCATGGGGCAACGATGAATAAGTAATAACAGGAATCTATATAATCCGGTTTATAAAGCACAGTTTTGAAGATTTTGACCATGGTCAAGTGCAAGAATAGCCCTGGATTCCCAGGATTTTAAGATCCACGAGTGCATAAATGTCTGTGTTTGTTCATCACTGGGCTCCGGGGGTTTAATTAATATTTGTTAAAAAAGGGAAGGAAAGATCTGATAAGTGACTGAAAAAAAAATGAAAGTGACCCCAAAATGATTTCAATATTTACAAATGTTTGAAGAGCGAGGAAGAGTTATGCTCGCTGGTTTGGGGTGGACAGCCTCCCAAAGCAAAGGGTGGGCTGGTGTGGTCTGTGCAAAGACGAGGGTCAATCCTGCAAGTTGCTTCCCCCTCTGGTGATCTCTGTCACTAAATGATAATGAAAAGAAAATACGTGCCAAATCTGGAAAAAGGAAACAGATTGGGTCTTTGGTTTGGCTGCACTTCTTGTGAACTGTCAGTAAATCTTGATGAATGAAGAGGTAAGAAAGAAGAGATAATGGGATCCCGTCCCAAATGCCAAACCCAAGAGTACCGAATACATTCATCCTGGCTATCTATACAGGATAAAAAGTAACACACCACAACGGGATAAATATTGAGTGGTTAGTTAATAAGTTCCGCAGAGGTGGTATGTAAATATGCATAATTATTAAGAAAAACAGCGTAGAACATCCTATCATTTTTTAAAAAATACCTGTGGCCTCTCTGAAGCTGGAGACCACAAATTTGTGGTCTCTGGTTCCCAGCACTTAGCACAGCGCCGTAGCAGACACTCAAAGGCAACAAATAGCAAATGCACGTGATTTTTACAGAGTCGCATCTTGGTTGGGTGCCCGCACCCCTCACCTGCATCCAGGCACGGAGGGGTGTGGCCCAGCCTCCATCATTCTCCCGGTATCCAGGCCTGACCTCAGGAGACAGTCCTTCCTGGGAGCCCATCTGCCGTGGCAAGATTATGGCAGTAAGCTGAAGATTTCTTTTTTTAATTCATTAATTTTTATTTTGTTATGATGACTTTTCTGCTGTGTGGCTTGCTAGGGTGTGCGTGAGAGCAAGAGACTGATAGCCGTGGAGCGGGCCAGGAACAGTGGAATCGCAGGCCCTGCGAGCCTTTCCCCAAACGCGCTGCCAGGTCCCTGCGCAGCCTGGGTGCACTTGCCAAACCGCGCCTTTGGGGTGAAAAGGTTAATCAGTGTCCAAGGGGCACTGGCGTGAGATTGCAGAATCGATGTCCATCGGTGCCGAAATTTCGCTTGGACCTAACTCCAGGTGGCAAAGCAGCGAGGAGGCACGGCACCGCAGAGCTCACCCGACGACAAGCAGAGATGCCGGGGAGTTCCAGTCTCTGACACCGGCAGCGTGAGTCAGCCCTCCAGACCCCGTCCTTCCCCAGCTGGGGAAAGCCAAGCCAGCTTGGTCCGCACGTCCTGGTGGCAGAATCCATCACGCCTCAGTGTCCCCGTCAGCGCTGGCCTCCTTCGGGTTGGAACGCTCCTCTCGCCGTTTCCATCTCGGAGCCGTTTCCTCTGCGACAATTTTCCACCCGACGGGGCTGGAGAGGAGGCTGCCGTGGCTTCGCCTGCTGCTCCAGCCGCGCTCGGTGGAGAGAGACCATTTTTCTTTGTGTTCGGAACCAACAGGAGGACGAAAAGGCCCCATAAATACAGCCAATCGGGAGTATTTTATATCTGTCGCTGCGACGAGAAAGCCCACCTGTAAGGAAACGGTGGAGGGACGCGAGGAAATAAGAAAAAAAATAAAAGAAGAAGTAAAGGAAGAAAGATTTAGGGAAAAAAGGAAGCAGGGTTAATCCCTCATGTTGAAAGCGCCCGTGGTTTATAGCGAAACAGTGCTTTGGGCTGTCAGGGCTATTCGTCAAGGGTTAAATGTCACTCCAGTCCCGCCCACTGTGGATTGGGGTTTTTATGCATTTCATGCTTAAAACCCCAGTCCCCAGCAAAAATGCATTTTATGCATTTCAATGCATTTTATGCATTTTTATGCTAGGTTTTTATGCATTTCAGAGTGAGCCATGCCGCCCGGGCATGACTCGCCACCCGATTCTTAAATGATCTCCGTGCCCGCTCTGCTTGTTTGGGGAACTCTCTAAATAAAAATGACGGGCTGTCTTTTAATAAGTCTCATTGCGAGGGCTCCACATAGCAGGCGAGGCGGCGCGCTGGGGTAGCGGCAGGCCGGAGCACGGCAGGGAGAGGATGGCGGGCAGCGCGCAGGGAGGGCCTGGCCAGGAGGAGGCGGCAGCGCGGCCGCGCATCTGTCAGGGCGGGCCGTGTTGGCACCGGTCGTGCAATCCCAGTCGTGACTTTTAATAAAGCTGCTTTCCCTTAGGTAAAATTGGAACTTGGTTGTGGTGTTAGCTGCGAGCACGTCTGTGTCCCCCTTCAGAGCGCTTGTGGGCGTGAGCAGGTTCCCATGAATCTGGAAGCCGAAGGAACGATGTTCGCAGCTCTCCCTCGTCCCCGACTCCGGCTTCAAGAAGATGTTGCTCTGAATTTCTTTCTTTCCCTTTCTCTCTTTCCCTCCCTCCCTCCCTCCCTCCCTTCCTTCCTTCCTTCCTTCCTTCTTTCTTTCCTCCCTCCCTCCCTTCCTTCCTTCTTTCCTTCCTCCCTCTCTCTCTTTCTTTCTTTCTTTCTTCCCTTTCCTTTCTCCCATTCCCTCCCTCCCTCCCTCCCTTCCTTCCTTCCTTCCTTCCTTCCTTCCTTCCTTCCTTCCTTCCTTCTTTTCTTCCTTCCTTCCTTTCTTCCCTTTCCTTTCTCCCATTCCCTCCCTCCCTCCCTCCCTCCCTTCCTTCCTTCCTTCCTTCCTTCCTTCCTTCCTTCCCTTTCCTTTCCCC